>JAQFVV010013676.1:0-85636 GCA_028023455.1 Epiperipatus broadwayi | reverse complement strand
ACCTTATATTTTAGTATAAAATATAAAGATCGATATAACTGGTATAAAAATTTCTCTGTCTTTTTGGTGATTTGATTGGCTTGGTTTGCATTTTGAACAGATTATTTTCTGCATTCAAGATAATTTATTAGAGAGAATAAGTAATATTTTGCCTTACTTATTGTCTGTTATTTTAATGTATTTGAATTGCTTCTTTCCATCCACTGATTTGTATCAAAATATGTTTAACTTTTTAGAAATTGACAACACATATTAAATTTAGTAAAATGTGATTGAAAATAATAATAATTCTTATTTATTTAAAATAGTCTTAGAAATTATTTTCATTGAATTAAAAAACCATTTGTTTAACTAATTTTAATTATTAAAAAAAAATATAGTAATTACGTATGCGTTTCAATGTAAAAAAAAAGAGCGCGTGATTAAAGAGATCGTCTGAGATAAAGTTGCTGTTTTAAAAAAAGAAAATGGTGTAAGAATAAAATGTATGCAAAATATGATAAGCTTATTTTTTAAAAATAGTTAATAAGTAAACGGATTTACCAAAACATTTTCTACAAATGTAAACATAAAATGGTGGTATTTAATAATAGAATGAAGTGCTAAATTTAAAAATCTGTTCAAGTCAGCTAGCCAAGTGGATCAAATCGCTAATAATTTTCCAATATTTACATTTAAAAATATGTCGGAGTTTTCAAATTTAAAAGCAGAATTAATTGCAGAATCTCGGTATGTTTGGAATATTTTATTATTCTACAATTTGGCAACACTAAATAGATGTTTTAATTACAGAAGTTTTTTAGATATGAAAACTTTCTTTTTAAAAAAGAAGAGGTTTAAAATCAAAGTTAAATGTTAAAGTTATTAACATGGTTTAATATTTCTGTTTATAATTTAAAATAATATAGCATTGATTAATTTATTTAACTATATACTGCCAGTAATGTATTTTCTATTTAATTTGTTTACCATTTGAATAATGGAAACAGTCTTCAAATAATTAACTAAAATACTTTCTGATTTTTATCGTCAATTTGGAATTATTAAATTATTTGCTATAGTTATTATTCCTAAATTTAAATGTGGATATATTAGCTTGGATGTTATAAACTTGGAATAGTTTTATATAGAAATGTAGAATTTAATAACTTATGAAGAACATTTTCATTTAAACTGTGTGTGTCATGTTTTTGGAATTGTTTTATATTTATGGAGCCACGTAAAATCATTAATGTAAAAGTGCTTATAATATCTAAGACAAATAGATAGAATTACATTTATGGAATTCAACTATAATTATAATTATTACTTTGTGTATTTATTGTTCAAGACATTTTTACATGGATTTCATGGATCATATTTATTATTATAAAATGCTGTACAATTTAATTTATGTCACACATACACCTGCTAGAATTCATGTATTTAAGTAAGAATGAATTAATTTAATTTTATTGTTATATGAACTTGTATGTGAAGTTTATATGAACTTGTATGAAGTTCATGAGTTATATTTTATTAGGTTTAAATTAAATTAATGGGATTGAATAAAATACTTATTCAAGGGAATAGCGATCACGAAAAAGCTTGAAAATTACTAATGAATTTATGATATGTGTCAACCTCTCATGAAGTGTCTTATGAGTCTTTCCAGAGTTCTATTCCTATACTAATGTTACTTATATTACATTGTTGCTATGTTTTTATTTTACATAAGATAATTTAAAATATTAGTTGTCCTGATTAGTGAAACACTTTTTATTATGCATGAACCCACATCTGCTAAAATGCTAGTGTTTTCTGCATGGTCAGGATAACTGAGGAGGATGATTTTTGTACTTTAAATATGAACTAAATAATAATATTGCTTTATAATGTTAAAAGGCATTAATCTGTGCTGGTGGTTAATCCGCAGATTAATTAATTGCTATTTTCTGTATTTTTACACTCATTCCTGCGCTGGTGGTTAATCCGCGGAATTGTGTAATTATATTTATTGCTTTATGATGGTGTATAAATCCACAAAGCACTCAGTGTTATATAATTCCTATGTGTAGATGAATGCATCCACAGGAATATGATTTTACTTCATAAATATAAGTTTGGGCAAAGTATTTTGGTTATTCTGCTAAAATCATCATCTTCCATTTATAAGCATAAGTTATAAGTTAGATCATAAAGTGTAGCAGGACATTCTATCTGTTACCTCATAATAATTAACTGTTTGTTAATTAATATTTTATCTGAATTGAAGTTTAAATTTTCATTTTTATTTAGCATTAGCATTATAGCTAAATCCTACAAATATAATATTTATTACATTATTATAGGTCTACAGTATAGGTTTATTGGTTCTGGAACTGACACATGGGATATTTCATGATTTGATATTGAATTTTAGTATAATTTCTTCAAGATATTAATTATATCAAATTATAATATAATGTATGATTAGGCTTTATAAAACTACCTATGATATGTTATTGAAGGAAGCCAATGGAATTATAATTTATTTATTTTATTTGTTTATTTATGTATTTAGTTATTACATTAAACATCAATTACTTATTAGTCATAAAAATTGTAAATAAATATTGATTTATAATTAAACTTACTGTGCCATTGCTATTTGTCATTCATAAAATCAGAAGTCATATATCTTGAATAGAGAATACATTGAAGTACATACTATTGTCAGCATGATATAAGAGTTTAGTAATATTTTGAGAAAAACATTTGAATGCTTTTTGTCCTTGGTAGTTTATGATGTGTAAGGTACAATAAAATCCCATTTACCTTTTCCATCATTTAAGCTTTGCGTAGTTGATTCGAGTACAAGACACAAAATTGATTGATTTTATAAACTTATAAACAGATTTACCAGATAATGACATGATTAAATGTATTTACTTAATGTTTTAATTGTTATTCATCAGTATAACAAGAGTCTCATTGATATTTATTAAATTATAGAAAAGAACCCAAGTATTCCATGTTTATTTATTATTGCAAAGCTCTTACCTAGACTAGCATTTGTATTAAATATCATATATGTAATTTTAAAATTCATAATCTTTAGTAGTTCCACAAATTATACCATCTTGTCCATGGTAGGCCATAAGGTCTCATGCGATGGAAAATTGCAAATTAAGGTTTGAAGGATAATAAAATTGCATACTTATAATTTGTCTAATGTATTTTCACATACTACTATGATAGGTCTTCGCGGTACACCCTGGCTGCGACCAGATTAGATCATAACAATTTTATGTTATATCCTTTTTTTTGTTTGTGGTAATTTGCTCCAGATTTCGGTTATAGTCTTTGGTACATAATATAGATGGCATGATATGCTTTTGGTTATAGTTCTTGGCACCACAATGATGGGAGCATTCAGTTAGATCGATGGGTACAGTTCTTGGCTGCCCAATGTTTAAAGCCATTGGTTATAAAGATTTCTATTACAGTTCTTGGCGCCAATGTGGTAGGCATTGGTACGTCCCTTCAGTCTATTAGGTTATAGTAAGGTGGGTCTGATTATAGTAGTTCTCTGACATCAAGGTATTAAGCTTGATTAATGTTGATGGTTACATATATATATATATATGTATTTCAAGTACAGTATATTTTATTTAATATTCAACATTATTATTAATAATAAATTTGCTACTAATAATATTAAACCACTAAAACACCACATGATTATCATTTCTTATAATTACCTAATCTGCTAAAGTACTACTATATGGACAGAATTCCGCCTATTAATAGTAGAGGTAAATATTATTTGGGTTTTGAAAATATTATTTTTCAAGCTATTTTCTCCACACTTGAAATGTAGATTCCATTTTTCGGCAGCGTTTCTTAAATGTCATCTTGAAGATGAAATAAAAATTTTATCTTCATGGCTTTTTATAACTTCTTGACAGGAAAATTTGTAGATCTTCTTTCCAAAATATCTTTCTCAATAATCTGAAAGGGTCTAATATACACATTGCTGGCTTAAGACATAAGCTTTTGAATTTTTAAAAATTCTGATAGTCTTCAATGTTTATTATATTGATAGGGAGCCTATATTTAACATTTACACAATAAATTGAGCAGAACAACAATTCTATATATAGCTAAATTAATTACTCTATATTGGAACTTATTAAAAATTGGTATATTTTGGTATTTATGCTGCCCTTCAACTTAAATCTGTCTAACTGATCTATAACTTTGTTACATGCAGTTGCAGAACATTCAAAGCTGCACTACACTTCAGTAACAAATCTTTCTTCTAATAAAAAAGTGTATCAAAATTGATTTACTTTCATTTTCTTAACAATTAATTTTAAACTAAAGTCTATAGGTTTCATTCAAAACATTAAGAACATTTTGTTAATTATTTTTGTTAAGAGTACACCAATCATTAGCATAGAAGAAAATGAAGTTAGTGATTTTGCTTTTAGTCTTTTCAAATTAATAAAGTCAATTCTATATTGCATCTTGATGTATCATGAAACTCTATAAACTTTTCCAAATACCACTATCATTAAATTGGAAAAGTTGAACTAATAAAACCCATTCTTGTTTAACAACAGGTTTCATTTTAATGCCCACCTGTATAAGATGAATAAAATTAATCCATTACTAATTATGGGAAAAGTAGCCACAAGCCTCTATGAACTAGTCTAATGCTTTGACTGAAGCAATCAAAGCAATACAGAAAATTGATTATATTTCAAAAACATGATAAATATGGAAAAACAATACTATAGGAACTCTATTAAAAGTTGTACATGGGAGTATGAAATGTGACTGAATTGTTAGCTGGAAGTACTGTACATATTTATAATTCAAAACATTCCTCACATATTTGTCTAAAATATATGTATGTATATACACAGTATATAATTTTAATATAGTAATTATGGTAAAAAAAATAGGATTGGTACGAATTAGAATATTTAGACACAGTGTCTTTTTATTTACATTCTTATTAAAAGCAATTTACTGGAGTCACTGTATCTGTTATATTTGTTCCAAGGCTTTAAGTATAAGGTGTAAATTAGTGGATAGTAGCTTGTGCTTTGGCTACATACTGTAATTCTGAACAGCATTAAATATAAACGATTAAACACAGACATTTTAATATATGTGTTACTACAGTATAACTTAAGAGAATTGTAACACATAAAGTAAAAATAACAAGCCCACTCAATTACACTCAAAAATAAATAAATGAAACTTGGCATCTTATTCTTTATTGTTATAAAAATGGATTTGTTTTTCTCATTTCATTAAATAAACATTTCCTTTTTCTTAAACCAATGGCTGATTTCAGAATTTGAATTTTCTTTTGTAATTAAAATAATCTTATCGTTTACAAGATACATTTAATCACTTATTTTGGACCTTGTAGAATTGCTATATTCTAGTTTTCTGCTTTAAAGTCATTTCAAATGAAATTATCTTTTTTTAAAATAAAAAATAAAAAAAAGTGAAGAAAAAAAGCATGCTGAAAATATGATTAAATACATTTTGCATAATTCAGTGAAAGTGTGATATTTGACAATACAAGATTTAGATAGCATATTGCAATAGAGAAAAGGGGCTGCTCTGGAAAATAATAGATTCTTGTAAAATTATCTCTTCCTAATTTATTATTTTTCAAGATAGATATACTAGCCACATTGTAATCTTGTTTTTATTTCATTGTTTTGATTTTACAAATTAAAAGAAACTTTAATCATTAATTACTCTTATTGACATTTCTTTTAAACTTTGTTTCAATTGATCTTTCATGGACCGAATCATTTATGAGAATATTTACAGTAGTGCTTGTGTGATAGTGCCAACAGTCCAGTCCACATATCAATGAAACAAAGAAAAATTATTTATTGTTTCATTTTTCATAAAAAATTAAAAACAAAAAAAAACATGAAAATAATATGTTCAAAAATCAGTAAATAATATATTTAGAAAACAAACCTGAAAATAATATATTTAGTCTTCAAAACAAAGCACATTGATTACAAAACCAATACATTCAATAAATGTGATCAATATAATCATTCCATATAAAATTAAATTACTAATGAGGCAAAATGCAACTCCATAAATTAAATTACTAATCAAAGCCATAGATTGATTATAAGTAATGGTCACAGTACAAAGTTAAGTCGTATAGTATATAAGAAAGTAATTGACTGCAAGAAATTCATAACTTTTAACAAAATGGTCAAATATAATAAATATACTGAATTTGTCCATAATGTTTCCATAATTAGTATTTATCATTTCAACCCAGTTTATTCAAATTAGTTTTCGTCCAGTATTAGGATCTTTTCAAGGCATAACTTTTTACATAATCACATGATCACTATAATTACTATTACTCCATCTACCATACATTCTATATACTAATATACATTAACCATATAAATATATATACCTTTACAATTATTTACAACATATTTACATTTTATATACACAAAATAAAATAAACTAACAATTTCTTTATACTAATGACTATAATTTCTAATAAAATAATTCATTAATTATCCATACTTTATAATTTTATATATATGTCATACATTATTATAAATATAATTATATACAAAAAACAATTTCATTATATTAACACGCGTTAAAACAATACGAATTATCATTAACCTAACAATAATTACATCCATAATTTTATAACCATTTTAAAATTTCCAATTACTTTTTAACATCCATTTACCATACAATTTCACAGGACCTTTAACTAAGTTATTATACTTATCTATATTCTCTTAAATATATATTGTATCATAATTTATTTTATTATAATCTAACATAGTTAATAATTTTCATATCTTCAAAACATTTTGTTTTTTGTCCAGTTTCCAAATAATGAATACATGGTGCTGAATTTATATCCTTTCTATCAATTGCTCTATTACGCTCCCTCCCTTTTCTGCTTTTTCCCAGTCTAACATACAAATAATTTTATATACTAATCTTATCTTATTTTTATTATTCCTAGTTTTTTTTACATTTGATATCCATTCTTTTAGTGATTTATTATTTCTCCAAACTATTTTAATATTCTCTTGCAATTTCTCTTTTCTTAAAATATATATATCTTTTAAATAAGGAATAGATATTCATTTATTATTCTTGTTTTTATTCTCTTTCAGTTTATTTTCTTCTTAGTATTATTATTACTAAAAATTCTTCTAACAACTTCTATACCCCATTCTTATAAATCATTTTCTACCTTTGGTTGTCGTCAATGAGCAACCATATCCCATTGGATGGCGCAGTTATCACACTTAAATTATAAAATATGATCATTCACGGGCCGTTAATTATAATCATTTTGATGTGTTTTTTGTAATGCGAAAATAAAAACAAAAGAAAATCGTCTTTTTTAAATATTATTTAATTTTAAATATTATTTTTTATTAACGTATACAAATTAAATGATAATAATAAATGTAAAATAAAATAAACAAATTACAATTTGATTCGTTATTTTTAGTTTTCTTTTTATTAGAAAAATCAATTTTCTATTGGAGATTTTTTTACTGGGGTTACAGCTTTTTTTTTTTTTGTTGTTTACCGCTATTTTTTATTTCAAATAGAATGACAACTAAAAGTAAAAGTTGTTACGGTTAGTTTTTAGGGGTTAGGTTTACGGTTAAAATAAAAAATATCAAAATCGTATTTTTGTAAATATTTTTTTTTACTAACATCTATAAAATAAATGATAACAATAAACGTAAACTATATTCAACAAAGTATAACAGTAGTCGGAGAAAAGAAAGAAACTAAAACTTTTTTAAACAACGACAAATATATATATAAAATGTTTATAATATATACTTTTTATGACATTTAAAAAAACAGTGTACAATTGTACTTTTCTTACTGGATATTTTTGTGTTAATGCTTTTTTTTTATTTCAAAAATATACACACGGTACAATCTTAAAATGTCTCGTGGAAATGTTACGAACAGTACGTTACTTGACGCGTTACCTAATTCCAATTCACTTTATACATATATCTCGTCAACATTTACTACTTAAAACTTCAATACACTACGGTGTAAAAAGTCTGTTAATTATTACTTTACAAAATCTGAACATTTTAATACTTCAAAATAAAAAAAAATCCAATGAAAATAACATTTCTATCCAATTCAAGAAAACACACCCTCTCCCCAAGCCGTAACTATTTTATAAACTATGTGAATTGGGAAAATGTATTTGCTGCGTAAACATACATTCTGTACTGCGACGCGACATAGCGGCCTGCAATCTGTAGTACAACAAAAAAGTTGTATTATAGAAAACACGGGTTCTGAACATGTCGGCCGCGGAAACGGCATTTTTATGTGTTTTAGCACGAAGACCGCGCCATCCAGTGGGATATGGTGGCTCATCCACGACAGCCTACCTTTATTTTTCGTTCCATAGTTTCATATTCAATTGTTAGCCTATCATTTTAAATTTTAAATCTCTTTAAAACTGCTAATTTTTGAATCCAAGATTGATATGAATTAGAGTCAATTATTCCTCTAATTTCTACATCCATAAGAAATTAAATTTTAAAATTGTATCCGTGTATAAGGAAAGTGAAAAATGTGAATAACGTATACTAATGAGAGGGATGTATTTATATATTGGACTATTTCTATCATTGCATGATGGAAATAGTCCAACATAAATACAACTAAAATACCATCATCACAAACTTCTAGGAAATGAGAAGTACGTGTTTACCAAGTAAATTGTAATCCATAAGAAAGAAATTGATAGCAATAAATCATGAATATAAAACAGAGATGCCACAAAAGCACACAGTTAATATAATTGTACATTTTTATCTTGTATTTTTTATAGCAGTCATTTTTTTTTATTCGCTTTCTCTGTACATTTATAATAATTGTGAAGTATAATCATGAAACATGGTGAAAGTATATATTTATGACAGTAATTGTAATTTTTGTAACATCCATATTTTTCATTTATTTTCATATATAAATATTTTTTTTGGAATTTAATTTTTTATGGATTTATTGCCATCAAATACTTTATTATGGATTATATTTTTTACTTTTTGTGTTGTGCTTCTTACATAGTTTATATAGTGTTTGCATTTTTTTTATGTATGGATATTTATGAATTTCTTATGGATTACACGGCTTACTTTCTATATTTAATGAATATTTGTTTTAAATTTTATTTCACTTCTTATTTGCATTGCTTAATTATATATACTATAATACACCATATATTCCTTAAATTACACTGTACAATGCAGTTAACATAAGATTTTGCTTCTTTATTAGTATATAGTGTATTATAGTAATATTTGTTTTGTAATCATTATTTATTAGTATATGATTATAGTAATATTTGTTTTGTAATCATTATTTATTGGCTTGATCATTAAATATATTATTTTCAGATTTTTAAAAAAATAAATTATCTTCATGTTTTTGATTTTTTTTTATATGAAAAATAAGAAATTCTTTGTATAGTTTTTGCTTCATTGTTATGTGGATAGTGGAACCATTCTATGAATAAAACACAGATTACTACTACTAAAAGCTTTTATAAATTTGCATTTACGCATTTCCACACCTACAAAAAATATTTTCTTGTAAAGGAGTGTGTAGAAATGATAGGGAGTTGAGAGATATCACTAAATCAGTATGCACCATGAAATTTAAGTTTTTTAAAACAATTTAAGAAAAAGAAAGTGATGGGTAAGATAAAAGTTAGTGTAAATCAGATTGCTTGTGAATAATTACAAAGATAGAAGTTTGAGGATAGGGAACTTATCTTTAAATCAGTTTCAAATACTTTTTAAAACAGACTTCTGTTTTAAAAAAAGATATTAAAAACAGTATAATAAAACTATGATTATCTTTTTTTAACAAATTAAATATATATATATACACACACTGGTAAATGCTGCATTGGAACTTCAATTTGTTATCAATACTTTGTGGTGATAATGAAACTAGAAAAAAAAAAATACTATGGTACTGGTTCTGGAATTAAAAGAAAGTAGACTGAAAATAAGGGAAAACAAAAGAAATTGGAATAATTTTATAGTATTTAAATAACTTCTTTGTTCATAGCACTTTTTTTTCCAACTTATAATTTCTTTAACAAAATAATTAAGTCAAGTTCATGGATATTAGAATAATAAATTTAATCTTAAAGCTAATATATTATTGAAAGTTTTGAATAGGCATATTTTTAATAAGCTAGGTATATTCTATATGAATCAAAAGATATTTGTAAAATTAAACTTTTTTCATAAAAGAGACATCTTGTTTTAATATTTATTTAGAGGAATTATTTTTACGAGTATGGGGTGGTGGGTATGGGGATAGCAGTGAGTGTAGGAAAGTTAATTATATCAGTTTGCTGATAATACATTTCTTGAAATTTAGAAGAATTTAACATAATGTTAAGCAAGATTTATGAAATTGTATAAATTTTGAAATGAAAATTAATACATCTACATTAAAAATAACTCATAAAGATAAAAGTATAAAATGTTAAGAAATGGTTGGGCAAAAAACAACAGATCACATTAATGTTTTTGGTATTTAGATAAGGAATTTGGTTGTTTGATGATGGAAATAACAACAAAGATGCTACACTGAGAATAGCAATTAGTAAATAGGCTTTTAATAAAGAGTAGATCATTTTGTAATCCAATTTACTTAGATTTAAGAAAAAAAAAAAAAATTAAATTTTGTTTGGACTGTAGCTTTATTTGGAGCTGTTACGAAAAGAGAAGAAAAACAAAATTGAGGCTTTTAAGATGAGAGTTTTTGTGATTTTTGGAGGAAAAGACAAGTTGAAAGAATAGAGTTGGAAATGTTCAAATATTGAAAGGAAAATGAGAGGAGATTACTTATTAGGGAAGTCATGCAACATGATAGAAATTGGATGGTCCCTACTTAGGGATGAAGAATTGTGAAGGATATGCTGGAAAGATCTGTGAAAAAGAAAAAGAAGCAGTGTTGTTTGATTTAAATGAAAAGAGTAGGCACAAGAGGAAAAAGTGTTCTGGAAATGATTATTGAATTGATCTGTAGAACTTGTCTTTTGGTAGGAAGCAGAATGATTTATAATTATTATTTAATATACAGAAGTAGATGTAGAAAAGAAATTGTTAATATATATGTAGTGTTGTACTTATTGTGATAAAGAAACAATGAGGTTAATGTATAAATATTTATGATGCTATTAAAATTAGCCAAAATTTGGGTGCTTAATAATAAAGCATCTTTAAACATTGATATATATATAGTTAGTAGTTTAATTTTTATTAATAATACTTTTCTATTATTTAAATATTAAATCTGAAAGCGTTTGTATAGTAATTTAAAAAATTAAAGCATTGACCAAAAAAAAAGAGGGTTGGAGGTGGATTAACTTTTTTTGGATTCTGATAATATCAAGTTGATTTATGAAAAATAAAAGTAACTTATTTTTTGATGATGAGACTTTTATGTTCCTAAGTAACTTACTTTACTACAAAAGAAAGGTAAATATGTTAATAAAATCATAATATTTTGAAAAATTGTAAGTCTAATTTAAATATGGTATATTTATTTGATTTATTATTTATAATTGAAAATTATTAAAGTTTGCTTATCAGAATGTTATTTAATAATGAATAAATTAATTATAATATTTATAATAGAATTTGTGTAATTTAAAAAAAAAAAAACTGTCTGTAGAGAAAATATGCCTGAACCTTGATTTGTCAATAGCAAATGTGATAAAATGGTAGTTTCACTAATGATGATGATAGAAAAAAATAAGTGATATCAGACAAAGATGTAGAAAAAGGATATTTATGGGAATTATGATAGTAAAGAGAAATTTTGTCATTGTTGATATGTATACTAATGTATGATGGTACATAGAAAATTTTAATATTTATATATAGTTTTTAGCAAATATTTTTGATAAGAAATATAAGCTTGGACATTGGATGTTTTAATGTTTGTCATCTGCTTTAATTTTAATGAGATAGTCTGTGTCTCAATGTAGAAGAGTCAAAACATATTGTTTACTTTTAACATTGATTTGGATTTGCAATCTAGAATGTATGTTGCTGTTGAGAATATAAATAATATGCTTATTATCTACAAACTCTTTAATAACTTAACTATTAATTGAGGAAAATTTTTGTATTCATTCTGGCAATGTTTTTCATATATTGATTAATTATTCTTAATCTAAATAACTTTGATTTAATAAAATATTAAAAAAGTGATTTGTGAGAAGTTTTTAAATTGTTAAAATAATTATAATAATGTTTTATTTGGAGTCACTTATTGATTATCATGCCTTTAAACCAAGATTTCAAGCATCTCATTTAATTCTTAAAGGGGATAATTAAGTCAAATACTTAATACTGCTAATAGATAAAATAATCTTGTCTCCTAAGAATTAATTTTCAAATAGATCTTTTGTCTACTTATTGTAATAGTATTATCAAAGAAAAAAAAATGAAGACATTTATACTTTGAAAACTAGCAAATAATTGCCATTGATTTAATTGTATTTTATAATTTGTATTGCCATTTAAAGTAATCGAGATTTTTTTTTTTTTTTTGCAAGTAATCTATGACTTATAGTTGCATATGGCAAACAATATTTTACTCCTAAGTCATTTTAATCTATATAGATTATAATGATATAAATTTTATTCTATTACAAAGCAAATATTTCCACCTGGATTTTCACATATATTAAGTAAATTCTTTACAATTTTTTTTTTTTAAAACAATCTAAAAGTATGCATTAATTTTTTTCACAGTGGAATTTTCAGCTTTGAAAAAAGTGTTATTACAGAAGAGAGGATGCATAATTTTAGAATTACGAATAGAGTAAGCTGGTATTTATGATAGCATACATTCTTTTTATAATAATCCTTCATTTTTAAAAGTCATAATTTGATTGAATTGATAGCAATTTTTTATCTAATTTAATGTGGGAAAAGGTGGAATATTTTTTTTAATAAGAGTGAAGAAAATTTGTATTATTATAACACGTTTAAATAACTTAGATTGTATGAAATTTTATATATAACTTCAAGATTCAATGGCTAAATATTACTAATGGATATTTAGATTTTGTAATTGTTAGTTAAATAGCATTCTAATTTTCAAAGAGGACATAGATATTTAATCAAATATTTGATACTCAGAAGTTATTTATTTTTCTAAACTTATATCTCCCCTCTCCCCTCCTTCCCCAATTTTTGCTCTATGCAATAAATTAAGGATATATCTTGTAATTGTGGTCACTGAGCTTTCTCAGTAATCAAGAGCCAATTCCATGTCATGAAATATCAGCTGAAGAAATAATGAGTCTCATAATAGACTTTATAATTCTTACTGATTTATAATTTTATTTGTTTTTGTAATTTTTATTATACATATATAATTGGAAAATATTTAAAACTTGTTTTTTTTATTTATTAAATAATGATATTATAACACACCTAATATCTACATAAAGACTATTGGTTTTTCATGTAATTTGAGTATAGAAGAGATAGAGGCAGTAATTTTCTACTTCTGTAATTATGGGCAAACAGTTTTTAATGAAGGCAGCTAATTCATCTTTTAGTTGGACTTTAATTAAATTGTGAATAGATATTATGTAGACTTTATTAAAAAATGTTGATAATATACAAATATTAATAAATATTTATATATGCCTTTTAACATAAAGTTCTTTTCTTTTTTTGGATGCTGTGATCAAATATTTTTTAATAGATTAACCATAGCATCTTACTAAAGAAATTGCTTAAAATCAGATAACTTTTTACATGAAAATAAATTGTGAAATTTTTAAACTAGAGAATACATATATATATTAGTATCATCCTTAAATGTTTTGGATATACATGTATAAATATATGGGCACATAATTGTAGTATGGGTGTGGATGGAAGAAGGTTCACATTTTTAAAATTAGTTATATAATATTAAAGTTGAATGTATCTCTTCATTAAATATTTTAAAATAATTTTATTACTTTTCCTTAATTTGAAATTAGCATTTTCAATGCAGTCAAGTCGACAATGTTCTTTACCCAAGTCTAAACAAGCCCTTCATTCAAAGTCAATAGAAGTTAGTGTGACAAATGAAACAAGCTATGATGAACTTCTTGCAGAATATCAAAAAATCAAAGCTCAGCTGAAAAATCTTAAAGAGGAAGAGCTAAGAAATGTTCACTTGCCCTTTTTTGAAGATTCTGGAAATAATGCAATGAAAAACACACTTGATAAAGAAAATGAAACAGCTGCTAACATTCCATTACCTGCACATAAGAGTGATACTAGTGATGTTTCAGATAAAATTTCATCTGATAAAAGTCTTCTTAATAGTATTAGGCCACAGATCAATAAAAGACCAAAGCTCACCCCTCCTACATTGGCAGCAAAAAAGAGAAGACGGCGTCGACAAAGAGCTCGATCTAATTCTAAAAATGCACTTAAACAGGTATATATTTATGTCTTTCTATTTGTGTATATATAAATTTCTATTTACTTATAAATATAGAATATAAACATTCATTATTATGTATATGTCTACACAAATTATGTGGTCTTGTATGTAATGTCTTTTTATATGATTTTCAGAATTATAATGAGTTAAGAAATTTATTTTACCACTAAACATCACATGATCATCATTATGGAGTTTTGTCTGTTTTAAATTTATTATAAATATTTAAATGCATTTTTATATATGTGTTGAAAAAATTGTTTTTACTTTGTATAAGCTATTTATTTTTTGGAGTATATTTTTTCGCTAATTCAAGTTATTAAATATTACTTGAAATCATATTTAGGTTGATTATAAATTTACTTAAAGTTGTTTTCGAAATTGGATTTAGTTTTTGTCTGTGTATATTATTATTTTGGAGTTGCTATTTTTATTAAGATTTTTTTTTTTTTTTTGTCCCATTTTTTGTTTTAGTTAATAATTTTTGAATTATTTTTTTTTAGCATTTATTTATACATTGTTTTTTATTTATCTCAAATTTCAATGACACAATGATAGTATATTATATCTTAACACAAAAATGACAAAATTGAGTAAAATGTTAGACTTTTAGTTAGAAGAAAAGTTTTAAACTTAAAGTTATTTTTTTATCATTATTTTTGAGTATTCATGATTTTATGGTCTTTATATAAATCCCTCAATATAATTTTTGGCATAGGATTCATTAGAATAACTTAAGTATTTAAAAGTGTGAATATTATTTTCAGGTATTTATCTAAAATAAATTTACTAAACTTAGGGAAACAAATGAAAAGTAAGTTGCTTGAGTTTGTAGCTTATCTTCCAGTGCTCTTTCAAGGATGTTTCATCTGAGAATTGTCATTATTAGACAATTTTTTCTACTTGGTAGGATTAATGGGAAGTCTGTCCTTGTATTTTAATTTTGATAAACTTATCAATCTCTTTAATTTGTTTAGAAATGTGTCTGATCTTCATTCTATATTTTAATCATTTTAGTCTTTGCTGTGGAGTATCACTATGAGGAATAGAAACATCATATAGTTAGTATTGTTGAATTGGATATATTTTTGCTGCTAGTGTAAGTAATTAATTTTCTCTAATCATAAATATATTGTCCTACTGCTAAATTTATATTAAAAAAATATTTAAAAAAATCAGCCTGATAGATTCATAATGTTGGAAAAGGAAAACCATCAGTTTTGGTTGCTCCACGCTTACTTTAACAATTTTAGAATCTAAAGCTGCTTTTCTCAATATGCATTTTTACCAAGAGAATGCATGTTTGAAACTATGGAATTTGAGATAATTGAAAACTTATATAGTGTCTAAGCTATGCCAATTTAAAGTGATATTGGCATGTAAGCAATTATTCCGCAATGAAGCCTTATTTTGAAGCATAAGAAACGTTCCTTGTTATTTCTTGAAGTGGTTTGGTTTGACTAAATGATATAAGATGGGCAATGATTTTTTAGTCAGAAATGGTGAAGATAGGATTTTGTATATGGTTGAGACAAAGGTTTTATTTTGTTTAATTCAACATCTTGTGTTAAAAGCTGTTAAATATATTGCTATCAAAATGGATAATGGCTTTTGTATTTTATGAAGTGTCATAATTAATTGAATAATTCAGTCTTGAATATCTAGTGCTCTTTTTCATTACATAATATCTTTGTTGGATTATAATATGAAAGTCTCCTTGGAGGCAAATGAAAGTAATGAAAAGTAGTTTTTTTTTCAGCTCTATATTTTTTTTTTTGAAGCGGTCTAAATATGAATATTCTTTAAAGCAATCATGTTTCAAAAAATATTCGTTTAACACATGCCTGTGATTATTTGTAACAACCAAGATTTTGGTTATTGTTATTGCAGTCCATTATTTTTTGTTGTTGCTATTATTACCAATAAGATAATTGTTTGTTATCGATAGAGTTTTAGTTATAATTAAATACTTGACTGTGGCTGATGTTGGCAAGTGTTTATTTAAAAACTTGGCAATTAAGTGCTAAAATGTGATCTGCTTTAAATTTTTTAGATTTATCATCATTTGCCAAATGGATTTACATTTAATGCAAATTAAGGTTTGACTTAATGGTTAAATTGAATCAATAGAAATATTTTCAAATTACAACTAATGAATTTTGAGGTGCCTATTAATAAATGAAAAAATAAATTTGATAAAAGAATAATTTATCAAAATACAATTAAAAATATTTTTTGTTTTTAAAACTTGTTAAGTCAGCATAAATCTAATTAAGCCAAAAATATTCTTCTTGGTAATGGATTTGAAATAGATAAATTAGAAAAAATAATCCTCAGAAGTCAAGTGATATTAGACCACAAGAAGTAACTGAGTTTTGTTTCAGGAACCTTTAACTCGTTGAGTTCATCACCATCACTAAACTACATTATATGAGAGAGTTTTGAATCTGATATGATTTGAATGTGTATCCTGATATAATTATAATTTTCTGAAAATTTAATTTTGTTAATAATGTGGTTTAGTTTTATTTGTTAATGAAAGAAATAAAAATTGGAAAGCCCTTTGAAAAACCAAATATATTTTTATTTATTTAACCTGTGACTCCTATAAGTTGACAGCGTGATTCAGACTAGATTCATCTTTATATTTTGTAAAGATCATTACAAAATAAATAAATATATTTATTTAATATTTGTATCCAATATATATATATATGTATAAAAATTTTTGAGGGGCGAGGAGGGGGATGGAGTGGTTTTTAAATATGGGAAATCAACTATACACGCAGAGATAAATTATTTAGCGATTAGCTCTGCAAAGAATCCTGAGCATTATTATGGTTTTTTGCATAATATTTTAGATTGCTTCTAGATATTTCAATAATATCTCCATTTGCTTTCTTCACGTCAGTATTGATTTGATTCCAAATTAGAGATCTTGAATCCAGTCATACAGCTCAATGTCTAAAACAATATATTTTTGAGATGTTAGTAAGATATCTTGAATATTTTATAGAATAAGCAATGGAAAAGGATCTTACAAACTTTTTTTTATAAAAAATGTTCAGGTAAATATGTAAATCTATATATCACAAATATGCACATCTATGTGTTTAGTAATATATAATTTTAGAGATTATTAGAACTTAAATTTAATTTAAAACATTAAGGATTAATAATAAATACATCTTAAATTAATAATAATATTTTAATTAATCTTCATTAAAATTACTATTTTTTTTTGTTAATTCTTAATATCAAAATGGAAATGTTTTAAGAATTTTGTTTTCACTGCTGTTGTACACTATAGAGGATTAAATAGTTAGTTTAGGAAGGACAAGAACAACTTGGTTTTGAATCTTCCTTCTAAAAATTGTATGATTGTACTTTTAGAATCTTTACTACTTGTATTTTTGATTTGCTCTTTTGTAATCAAATTATGACTATATAGTATAATAATAAATGTTTATAAGTGCATGTACAGCATCTATTAAAATAATTAGCATTTTAGTCCTTTTATTGCATCAAATATCTTATCAAAATCAACAAAAACTATATAATAAAATATCTATTATTTATAAGTTTTGTTCTGCAACAACATGTAGATTGATGATATATGTCCATTGGCTGATTAGTTATTTGAAACCAGCTTATTTTCTGAAAAGCTTTTATTTAAACAAATATTTCAATCATTTTTAATTTATGTAGTTCAAAATTTTATTAGTCACTGATAGAATAATTTTTTACCAATTTTCACATTTTGAAAAATTAACTTTTTTTGTGAAAGTTTTATCAATATGTCTTTTACCCATATTGAAAGCATTTTTCTTTTAGATGTTAGCCAGGATAAATAGTGATAAATCAATTAAAATAAAGAAGTTTGTCTTTTGCCGTTTTTTAGTATCTACATCATTTTTGTAGTTGATGGATAATTGAATTCTATTATTTGCTTGGGAATTGTTACTATCTGAAACATATTTCAAGGCATTTATGAAGTGTCTGCATTTGTTGTTTAGAAATTAATAAATTTTCTGATAAAGTTCTTTACAGGTTTGTTACTGTAGGATTTCTTTCTTCTTTTTTTGTTGTGCTGTGAATATGGAATTTATTCTCAGAACCAGCTATCATGTTTTTAAAAAACAACACTCATACTATTATATTTTAATATTTAATTGCAGGTATTGGGAAAAAAGTATGTTATTGAATTATTAATAAATAGATCTTTTCTGTTAAGCCAAAGCACTTATTGATATATTTGATTATTAATAAAATTTAAAGTCTTAAGTGAATGGCTTCAATAGCTTGCACACTTATCTTATATTTTTTCAGAAATAAACAAACTGAATTTAGGATTACAGAATTTTAAGGTGTCTGACAAAATTGAATATATAATCAAGAAATTGAATTTTTGAGACATCTCGCAGTTTCTTAATTGAGAACGAGCTGAAATGATCAAAATTAATAAAAAGTAGTATAATAACATATTTAAAAGGATTTAAGGATCATTCAGATGGTATTTTATAAAGGAACTAGTGAAGATAACTATATTTTAAATCCATTCAATAAATTGTTTTTTCAACAAGCCGAAAAATTATCTGTTTATGGAAAAAAAAATTTGGTTGAATTTTCGACTGATTCTTCTTTACAGTTTGATTTCAAAAATAGATATGTTGTTTTCTGGGCAGATGTGAAAGAAGAGTAGCAGGAATTCAGTGATAACGCAATAAAATGTTTATTATCTTTCATGAACACAGAGCTTGTCAAAAGAGCATTCTCGTATTATGCGTATATTAAGAATAAATATCTCTATGAACTTCATACTGCTCCTGATTTGAAATTGTATATGTTTTCATTTGAACCTGATTTTAAAAATGTAAGATCCATGAAACAAGCTCAGAGATCACATTAAAATTATTAAGAGTCATGTTGAATTAATTAAAAATTGAAATAAATTGTTCATTGTAAAATCAAAAATAAAAGTCAATAAATGTCATTAGGTTAATTTGAGTCATTTTATTATTTAGCTAACCTCAAAAATTTGGGGGAAAATATAAACATTTTTTGAGGGATGGATTGGGATTATGAAGAGATGGGATACTAATCAATGGGTACATGAGAGGGAAAAGGCTAATCAAGGGATATGCGAGAGAGAAAAAGTTGGGATCTGCTGTACTAGGTGGCAATATTGTATCGTGAATGTTATTGTTTTAATAGATTGTGTACGCATATGATGTTTTAGTGGTTTAATATCAATTTTAACTAAAGGACATTGATGCCTATGGTTATTAAAAACTCAAAAACATCAAAATATATAGATACTGAACTGGGTTTGGGTCTGTATGATTATACAAGCAAATTAGCTTGGATTGAAAACATTATTGTGTTTTCAATTTGGGCTCATGGCTTTATAGTTAATTAAAAGGCTAAAAGATGGCTGCTAGAGGGGTATATTAGGTACAAACATCTGAGTGCACTGCTCCAAGTTACAAGACTTCACTGATGAAGCAATAAGCTGGGTGAGTGGGCAATAAATATGAATTTTGATGCAGAAATCTTCTAATATCCATTACTTAATATAGTTTGCAGTGGGTGGTAATATTGTATGCCGAATGTTGCTACTATTTCAATTTATTTCAAAAACAGTTTTTTTTCTTTAATCAGTAATTATAGTTTTTGAGTAATTAGTGGATACAAGGTGATATAGTACTATAATATTATTACCGTCAGAGTAATTTCTGGATATTGCATTTATTGATAAGGATTCGCATTCAAAGTAAACAAATACTGGTTCTCATTGATGAAGATTCGTCTTAAGATTAAGGATAGTATAAGATTCTCGAAAACATTAGATACAATATGATATAATTCAGTTCATTTGTTTTTTTTATTTTATAGACATTTAAAAATTATTAAATAAGTGGTACAATATTTCTCAAATATTTATATATAAATAATTAGCTGTGAGACTCATAGTATAATGGTTAGTGGGTCTGCCTGGCATACCCACAAGCTAAAGTTAAATCTGAGCTATAAAAACTTTTAAAAAAAAAACGTTCAGATTCAAATGTGCTATGTCCTGTGAGCAGCAAGTAAATAATTAACAAAGGCAGAATTGAGATGGTAAACTAATAGTTTAATTTGAATAGCATATGAGCATATTTACAGTTGTACATAGCCTATTTAAGGTGCATTAAAATAATAAAAGGTCGTGGTGACCTGCACATAATAAACCCTAGTCCTGCTTTTGAACTTGCAGAGACAAGATTTTCTGAATTACATTAATTCCAGAACATATAGATCAGGATCTGGGGGTTTATATATCCCTCAATACTTCTGGAATCTTTACAAACATTATCAAATATAATGATTTTTACATATAAGTGATATTTTTTACACACTTCACCATATATGACATTTTTTACAGTTCTCTGATCTTATAAGGCCAGCTATGCAAATCTATGACCTAACAACATTACTACTCATTTATAGTTACATTGCTATACGTTTATTGTTAGTTATTTATATAATCTTTATATATATATAATTGTTTCACACAATCATACATAATTATTGTACAAAGTTATTATTTTTATTCTACACAATTATACATTTATTGTTGCACACACTCATATATATATATATACGTATTTATTCCTTGCTTGCTATTTTTATATTTATATATAACTTATTATTTCTTGATGTTGAATACTCTATTTCATTAAGAAAGTTTTCATTTTTGTAAATATTTTATCTGTTTGTTTTTATGTAGTAGTGCTTAAGAAACAAATTTTCTATTATATATGCATATAACATGATTATCAATCAAAATAACATTTTTTTAAATAAATATTTATGTACAAAAAAGTTTTTGTAATTTTTCGAATAGGATGATGATGATGAGATTAATGAATTAGAGTTACGGCGACTTGCTTTGGAATCTGCTGCTGTTCGTAAAAATGATAATCTCAGTCAGCCACCAAATTTCAGAACCTCACAACAACATAAAAGTAAGTTTTCTTTCTCAAACAAGAACATGTAGGGCAGGAATGATAATGAGAAAAGTAATTCATAAAATTCTGCTTCATAATTTATTATTTAAAATTTATGTGTCCTTACCTATAAGTATATGGTTTTTTAGATTTGTATGTATGAATATGCATCTCCTGTCAATGTATTTATATATAAATTAAGACTATCTGAAATGATTAAGATAGCATTATTTTAAAATAAGAGTCAAATATACAAATATTATTAGGAAACATTAAGAAATGAAAATGATAAATTATCTCATGTAATTTAATAGTGAAATTAGATATTGACAACTGTTTTATTTAATAATAGATGTATTATTTGTGCCAATTATTAAGTCACAATTATAAATCTAGAATAAATATTCTATGATAAATATTTTAAAAATAATGAGATACATATTGTAACGGAAACGGTTATTTGGATGGTTTGATTTGATTTTAATTTTATTTTTAATATTTTATTTTTTATTATACTTTTATTTTTTACAACTTTTGTTTATTTATTTCTTAATCAATTTTGCTAACCGAAATATCCCGGCTTAGCCTCCAACTGTAATGGATATTGTTTATTTATTTATTTAACCAACGCCGTTACAATGTAAGCAGAGAGCTAATACAGATACAAATTTAACTTCTTATCTATACCCTTGATCGAACCCCGAGGCAATACGTACATATTATCTTGGCGTTATTTTTCCCGATCAAGAACCCTCAGCTGCTGAACAAAGCTAACTATTTCAAGAAATTTAACAAATGTCCAGCGCTTGCCATTTATTTTTTATAATTGGAAAATTCTCACAAACAAGCAGCACACGAATATCTTTTAAAATCAGCCTTACCCTTTAATCACTAAATTACAGTCCGTCCCCCCCCTGTCGTAGCTTGGTAATAGGAGAATAAAGCAAGTATACGCAATTTACGAATAAATATGTTTAATAACACTCACACACATATATAAAAATACATGATAACAATAATAAAAAAACACACACTTATATAAATACGTGGCTATAATAAAACATAGTAAAACAGATCAAATATAAAAGCTATCTTGAAGTCTTATTGGGTAGACTTCTAAATCTATCAAGATTGTTCCTTCGTTATTTATTTACGAATATTAAAAATTAAAATGCATGCATGCTTTTTACCTAGGTTTTCGTTGTAGTTGTTTCCATGGGTATTTCTTTCGAGCGCTCTTTACCGTCCAGTGGGAGATCATCCCTTTTTTTGTAGAGACGGTATGTCCTTCACTGTCTGCTGGATTGATTTTCTCTCAGTTTGTGGGGTTATTTCTCGTTCCAGTTTTTTACTTTTTCTTGTCGATTCTTTAGGTCGATCTTAAGTTGTTCAGTCACAGAAGCGGCGGTCTCTCTAGCAGGTCAGGCATATTTCTTCTACATTGTGATTCAGTGGTGAGACGGATTGAATACGAACCCACGTCCCTTTAACGCCACTAGCCGCACACTTCTTTCATTTTCTTTTAGCTGTTGCTTCCTCAAAATCTCTACTCCCAGATAATAATTGTAACTCTGGTCTTACTGTCTTTCTTTTGATCATTGTTTTTGCAAATTTTTAATTAAAGTTTAGATTTCCAACGAATTCTTATCAACCTATTTGTTTAATTAGTGGCTGGAATGTAGGTTTTAATTAATTGAGCTGTAATTATAAGCTTTTCCTTGTTATACATTTTTCTTTGTCCGAGGAATTTAATTAGTCCATCAGACTTTAACACCTCTAATTTATACGTCCATATTGTTTTTATATTTCATATTACATTTAATTTTTACTTAAAAGTTTACAATTCATTTTTTCAAGTTCTTGTTCATAATTTATTTTAACTTGTTACAATATAGTTTTTTTTAAAAGAGAGAAAAAGACACATTTCTTTATGCATCCCCTTCCCCTCTCCCATAATAAACAGAAATAACTTTCAAGCATTTGACTTACTCGTTTTTTTAAAAGAGAGAAAGAGACGCATTTCTTTATGCACCCCCCCTCCCCTTCTCTTACTATTACAAAAATCCAAAGTAATTTCGACATTTGAATTTCAACTTTTTCTTTTCCTTTTTTTTAAAAAAATTTAGTAGCTAATCCATTTACCTTTATTACTTTCTAGTAGCTAATTTACCTAATTTTATTAATAAATATATACGTGTGACGACGACTTTATGTGGTTGTCACAATATATTCCAGTACTCATCTTTTAGCTAAAGATGCCGCTCCTTGGCGCGGTTTTCGCGCCAAAACACATAAAAATGCTGTTTCCGCGGCCGACACGTTCGAACTCGCGTTTTCTATAATACAACTTTTTTGTTGTGCTACAGAATGCAGGCCGCTATGTCGTGTCGCAGTACAGCATGTATGTCGCATAGCAGCAAATACATTTTCTGAATTCACACAATTTATAAAATAATTACGGCTTGATGAGAGAGTTTGTATTTGAATTGTATTGAAATATTGTTTTCATTGGATTTTTTTATATTTTAAACTATTGAAATGTTCAGATTTTTTAAAACAATAATTATAAGATTTTTTACAACATACTGTATTGAACTTTTATTTGGGAAAATGTTAAATATCTATGTTTTTATTGAGTTGCAATTAGGTAACGTGTCAAGTAACGTACTGTATATTTTTTAAGTAAAAAAGAGCGGTACGAAAAAAATATCCAGTAAGAAAAGTCCAAATATACAGGTTTTTTGTAAATTTATTAAAAAACAAATATTATAAACATGTTTAATAAGTAAAGAAGACATTTGTATGTGTTTGTTGTTGTTTAAAAAAGTTTGAGTTTCTTTCTTCTGTCCGAGTACAGTTACGATTTTGAATTTTTTTTATTTTAGCATTACAAACAAACAGAACCCTAACCCTAAAACTAACCCGAAATATAACCGTAACAACTTTTACTTTTATTATGATTATTATTTTTTAGTTAAACAACAACAAAAAAAATCGTAACACAAGTAAAAAAATATCCGATAGAAAATTGATAAAAAAAAAGCTGTAACACAAGTATAAAAATATCCGATAGAAAATTGATAAAAAAAAGCCATAACACAATTTAAAAAGTATACGATATAAAAAACACGAATCAAATTGTAATTTGTTGATTTTATTTTACATTTATTATTATCATTTAAATTGAATACGTTAATAAAAAAGAATATTTAAAAAAGACGATTTTGTTTTGTTTTTATTTTCGCATTACAAAAAAGCACAGAAAAATTATTAAAATCAACGGCCCGTGAATGTTCATATTTATAGTTTTCGCGTGATAACGGCGCCATCCAACGGCATCTTTAGCTATAAGACAAGCACCTATATTCATTCCATAAGTAACTGGGTAATATACATTAATGATATAGAAAGTGTTAATCTGGGGGGAGGGATAATTACTAAAAGTAAACTTTATAATGAATAACAGTAGCTTGTATTCAAAAACAATTATATAAATGTGTACTAAATGTAATCATTTCATTTGTAAATATTTATTATCATTCATTTTTAAAATTATTATTTATATTAAAGAAAATTCATATAATATTCTTTTATAAGTTTATGGATTATTGAAAGGTGTGAAGTACCTGAAAGCAAATAAGTATTTATTGAAAATATTTTACGTTCATATGTATGTAAATAGATTCACTTGTCTTTTATTATCAAATTAAATAGTTTATTTTATTAGAGAATATTAAATTAACATCAGATTTTTGTCAAAAATAAAAAATTAAACAAGAAACAAGCTTATTAAAAAAAAAAAGATTACTAATTTTATATATATTTAAAAACAAACAAACCGAAAACATGTATATGTTTAAAAGATATATAAATGTATTTTCAAAATTCATCATTTTATTTTTATCGTGTTAAATGCAATCATATAATTTAATCCCAAATACTAATCACAGAAATGCTAAAATTTATATTGTATGTTTATGTTAAAACTAAAAATGTCTAATGTAAACACAAATGATCATATATGAAATAACAATAGTTCTAAGTACCTGACACTGGTAGTCTTTTATATGGATCATTATCTACCGAGATTTATTTCCATTTTGGAATGATAATGGTCTCATATTTAGCTCTACCAAGAATCATACACAATAATAAATTCACATTTTTTGAAACATGAAAACTAATGTAAATTAATAAATGTGAAATAAATATATAGACCTTATATGAAAGAACTGAAAATTAAAATGTTTTTTTCTTGTTAAATTTATCCAGTATTCTATGTTTTAATTTATTGTTTGTAATGTAGTTATTGTTATTTCATTCCTGTTAATCAAATATTGATATCTAGAATTTAAAATAAGTGAATATAGAACGGAGGAATGATATTAGTATAAAGATATGGAAAAGATTTAGATAGGAAAATTATTTTATATAGGATGCACTTGATATAATCCGGATAAGTTTACAATAAGAAGTAAGCATCCTTTTGTGAAACAAAGTTAATGATGGATTAAGTTTTAAAAAATAATATATATAGTATTAGATATGTCAAACAGGTCTAAACCTTCTCATGCAATCAAAATAGTTAAAGATTTGTTTTTATAATTTATTTAAATATATCAGTGCCTTTGTTAAAAACAAGTACATTCTATTGTTTAATATAAACATTACGTTTAAATGGGTTATCAGTAAAGATAAAAATAATATAATTTTAATTATTATTTCTTCGGTAATCAACCACCCTCCCACACACACACATTTGCCATGCTAATAATAATTCATTAGTGTAATAAAATCAAATTAACATAGTTTCTAATGCTTTAGATGTCTATTCCATATTTTTTTTGCACGTATATGCATGAAAACAAAAGAAAATGTTGACAATTAAAAAAACTGCAACGTGGATAGTAGTTATCTGAGCTAGAAAATGTTTACGGCCATTTTGATAATGATTGTGCCGGTTTTTAATGTTTATTTTTTATGAGATTATAAAATTTGAACAATACTAATACAATTTTATCAGTTTAATTTATGAATGCCGTTATTAACATGCATTTATAGGTAATTGCCGCATTTAAATGTGAATATGTGTTGTGTTATTTGAAGGAATAAATGATATAACTATACCTTCAGTTCTGCTCTTATTTGAAATTAACTTTCATAGCTGAATAATAGTGGCAAATTGCTGATATTTGTTTTACTATTTGCAAAGTTTTTTAACAATTTAGCTTATCAAATATGTAAAACCAATATAAAATATGAATAACAGTGAATATAGCTGATATATCTTAAACAGGGATTTTTATTACTATCTAAAATAAGATTTAATTTTCACAGGATAATTAAACCGATGTGGCCTATTAACAACTATGATTATTTATCAAAGTTTTGCAAAACCTTAGAACTAAAATTTAATAATTTCATCTGTGACTAAGATACATTAAAATTTCTTTAAATATGTATTATAAAGATATGGAAAGTCTTACTTTGCATTATTGAATGTGTAAACAAAGGAAATAATTATGCAGAAAAAGCCCATTGATGAGTTGTTGATTATTGTTACTAGAAAATAGCCTTCCATAGTTTGATGCAATGGTAAAGTGGCAAAGTTGGGAGCTTAAAACCCATATATTGTAATCCAACTCTGTCACTTCCATGCTCATATCTCTTATGAACTCTGAGTATTAAATCATTTAATTTATTTTTAAGTGCTAGGAAGCAAAATAATTTTTTTAACAATCGCTCATTTATGTAACAGATGTGTGTTCAAATGCATTACTTTTTATGACAAAGAAGTTTGTCCTATGTACATTTTTGCAAAGGTAATTACAAATTTTTTAAAAAGAATTGAAAAAATGTGAGACTATTCGTAAACAGTAGACATGTTATTATCTGTTAAAAT
This sequence comes from Epiperipatus broadwayi, assembly GCA_028023455.1. Lineage (NCBI taxonomy): Eukaryota > Metazoa > Onychophora > Udeonychophora > Euonychophora > Peripatidae > Epiperipatus > Epiperipatus broadwayi. The sequence continues at coordinate 58,213 of JAQFVV010013676.1, read as the reverse complement.
TTTTACAACTAAATTAGCTAAGAGGCAATTCAGCTTATTGTCTACTATGATTATTTCCCATTCCCTGCATGATTTACTCAGTAATAGAGTGGTAAACTCTGGAACTCAAGATCCATGAATTGTGTTTACGGGTTTTTTGCTTCTGATACTCAAACTTCCCTTGAATTCCCAAATCAGTAAATCAATTTGATTATTTTTATATATGCATGCCAATATTCTTTCTGATTAAAAATAGATATAAATTTTTATTCTCACTCTGAAAGATTAGTTTGATAAAGTGACAGCAGAATATCGTATCTTTCTCCAGTGGGGTATGTGTTTGCGACAGCAAACTGCCATAGTTGTGATATTTTAATACAACAATTTTAAAAAAGTCGCAACTTTTAAAAACGTATTGTAACAGTCAAGTTTGTACATTCGCGTAACAGAATTCAGAATCCAAGCAAAAGAGACTGAAGTTGACCAGACTAGGATTGTGACATCCCAAGTCCGACCACACTTCAACTTGTGAGCCAGGATTCCAAGACTCTACGAATGACCACCTTGAAATTACACGTAGTATACCTCTTTCCACACGGCCGATATAGGTCACGAAGACGTTCTTAATTCACTAAAATATACCACTAATCTAATTTAACTTAATGCATAGTTTTCACATATATAGACTATGAATAATAATTAGAATTGGATTGAATTAGATCAATAATGAGACAGAGAATGAAATACATTAAACTAATTATATATTTATTTACAATTGGCATGAACTTGATAAGTTTTACACATTTCAACGTCGAATGTACGCAAACATTGGGTGGATAAGAGAACACATTCTCTTTTATATACAATTCAAAATAGCTTTATATAAATAATTTCATTTAATTTTCATACATGGGTTTAACATATGCCTGTATTATGAATTGCTTTACAACTGATACATATTTAATCACTACGTTATGTCTATAAATCTCGATAAGCCAAATCCTCTTACATTGGTGGCTGTTATATAAATAATTATATTGAACTTTGATCATGAATTCATTTACTAAAATATACAATATGACTTAATAACGAGCGCATAAACCAGCTCAAGTAATGATCGATCGAACATGGCTTTCGAGAGAAATTTTCAGAATGCTAAAAGCGTTACGTTAAGGTGGGAGAGTTGGCTGAAATAAGATTTTACCAATGCGCTATGGCACAGGTAAACAATAATAGAAAAAGTCGCTCTGTGGATGGATGAAATAACTTCAGGGTTCTTGCGACAAACGCCGGTACCCTGTAACCAATCGCAATGCTGCGTGAAAAAGGAACATTTTGTTCAAAAAATGGCGGGGGACTTACGTGCTAACCTGGCCTTGGCTCAGACTTCGCTACTGCTCTACCCTATAAGAGAAGATGTGCTGGCAATGCCGTGGCTCCATCTTGAGATACATATATTACGTATAGCAGCAAAATTAGAATATTTTTATAAAATAATATCAACTCCGCCAAGCAAAGAATAGTATATTTCATACTATGAAATACGAGTTAATAGCATATTAGCTCTATCAAATTGGGACCAACTCTTGTGTAGCCTGATAATAAATGTCTATGCTACTAAAGGGAATATTAATACGTCTGTACTTTGACATGCTCGATCTATTAAGTTACTTATAGATAATAAATATTTAAGGAGGGAAAGTATATTTCTATGGACTTAAGAATTTAAATGTCAAATATACTTATAAATACGATCAAGGCTAAATTTAATTCTATAAAGTTAAGTTTTTAAATGGTTGATTAACAGAGCCACATTTCACATATTAAATCATTTAAATAATAAAAAAAATAGGATTTCGAAACAGCGCAGAAAGTTGACGCTATAAACAAATTACACGAAGATTTTCAAATAATATCTTCTTTAAAAAATACATGAAATTAAGTGCCCACTGTTTCGAAATATTGGCATATGGAATATAAAAGCATTTAATTAAAATAAGCAAAGAAATATAGACACAACCGTAGTGATATAACTTTAAACTAAATAATTTACTTTGAAGTGAATGGAAAATATAAATAAGTCAGATTATTTAAACTTTAACAACATTAAATTTTGATAGCAATTGACATATTTAAAATATTAAATTAAATGGATTTAAGTTTTGGTTACATATTAGTTTTATAATTATTTTAAAAAGAGAGTTTAGCTAACTTATATAGATATATTTACACAGAGCTCTGCGGTTTGAAAAATAAAACGGTACCGGTATTATTTATCTGGACTGCAAGTTCTTGGCTGTATGTCTGGTGATTTTGACTGGGCGGCTGGTGGCATCATCTTTCCCATTATGTTAGGCTCGTCTCTTCTATCGGCATGATGGTGGTTTAGGCATTTCGACGACAGAAACCCCGTTCTCCCGCAGAGTAACAGCAACAAGATGCCCGCTTTTAGCCGGGACATGTTAAACATTAACAATTGTGAAGACTGGCTGCAATTCTCATTAACAATATGGCTGTCCTTCCTTGTTAAAAATACAGAGTATTTATATGTTTTCCTTATCGGAATTTATCGCCTCAAGACTCACTAAACTCAGGAATTTAATTAAATATTTTTCAATTTGTAATCCAGATCTTAGATAACTTATGTTAGAAACATTCCATAAGCTATTATTATAATTAAGATTTTTCGTTGCAAACAATTGTCCAATTTAGATTTTAAAATAACTTGATCTTATCTAAGGAGATTTTAATTGGTAAATTTTGAACTAGTTTTACTTTTTACGAATTCCAGGTGTGGTCGTTAATGACACTTGTTTACAACCAGAAATCTTTTTAATTACTTGACCAGCTTTTATTTTTAATCTTACATATAATAGAAACTTTTTATTTAAAAACAACCTTTTAACATTTTTATTTAAAATAATTTACAAACATATTTTGATATAGCTTTTAAATATATTTTCAAGAAACTTTTCCCTGAAATATATTTAAAACAAGAAATCTTTTAACAATTTTTAAAGACATTTAATATTATTTTTAGATAACGACTTTTACATATTTTAAATCATGTTTTTCTTCTATATAGCACAGATTATATATCCTCATACGAAATTACAATATTAAACAACAAAATTAATAATTTACTCTTAACTTAAATAATATAACGAACATTTTTAGAAATATTAAATAAATTTAGTACGCTATAATTTTACTAATCCTATCTAATTATAGCGTTGGTTCGCACGCAAATATATAATACTGTTTATACAGACATGAACGAATTTTAAATTTATTAACATTTAAATAGATTCGAACTTAGCACAGATGAGTGTGTCATTAAGTTTGATGGTGAAACGATAGGGGCTTAGAAAGTTATCGTTTCAGTATTAAATAGTCAAACTGCCATTTTGCTGCCCCGCTGCCGGCGTTGAAGACAGGTAAGGCATTCTGTCATCGCAGATACGGACAGCAGGTCTAATATGTAAGTATCTGATAAAGTTACAGATAACTTTTTGCTTTTTAGAAGCCGTTAAATCATTATACACTAATGAAGTAATATATTAAAGGTGGATAAATATATGAGATAAGCTTAAAATCTGTGAAGATAGCAATTTTTGCCTAGTGCACTTGCACTTTTGACTAAGTCTTAATTATGGCAACTGACTGGAGAAGAAGTATGCCAGGGTTATTAAAGAAACATGAATGGGTGATTAGAATAATTGAATGGCTAATTATTTAAGTAGGCCATTTTTTAGACAGGGGAATGCAGGAGTCTTTCTTGTTAATAGTGTTCTTTTCTCATGATGTATCGGACCTCTTTCAGTTTACTCTGGGTGCTGTTGTGCTCTAGATATACAATAGGGGCCAGAAGTGAATTGGTGTTCATAAAAAATTGATTTGGTTTTGAGCCAGGTAGTATATGTACTGGTGTCATGCTAATGGATAGACAAGTTGGCTTCAATTCTCCATAATATACAGCGTGGCAGTTGATATGAGCGCATGTACTTTGTATATGATTTGTGATTTCTGATTTGGGGGAATTAGCACAACACCAGTACATATACAACTTTGCTCAAACCCCAACAGATACCAAATGATTTTTTCATGAACCCTAATCCACTTCCGGCCAGCCCTTTGAGCCTACATCTGCCACCATCTTATGCCTAGAGCACAACGACCAAGTATAAACTGAGAGAGGCCTGGCACATCGCAAGAGATAAGAACACTATTAACAAAAAAGATTCCTGTGTTCCCCTGTCTAAAACATGGCCTACTTAAGCACATAATTAACCATTCAATTATGTTAATCACCCATTCACGTTTCTTTAATAACCCGGCAATCTTCTACACTTGTCAATTGCCTTGACTATGATTAATATAAAGTAATAGAAAGTGCACTAGGCAAAAATTGTTAACTTCACTGATTTTAAGCTTATCTTGTAAACATTTTTGTATATATTTATCCACATTACATTTCCTCAAGCTATTGCATACCAAAATTTTCAACATAATATATTAACTGAGAAGGAAATCTAATATTACATTTGCATTATGTTTTGTCTAATATTTTATAAGTTATCTAGTTTAATTTTCTGAATCATTGAAATTTATTTTAAATACTTAAAATATATAAAAGTTCCAATTACTTACTATCAGTTAAAATTAAACAATTCAAAATACAGCAAAACTTTCCATATAGTAGTGCCATCTTGTGCTAACAAGAGCAATCAATGGATGCCAGAAGGCTTGTGCATAAAATCCCTATCCAGTGCCTACTCATCCAATATCCCCAGACTAGTTTCTGGCTTGTGGCCTTCATCAGTGAGGAGCCTTGGATCTGAGAGCACTGCACATAGATCTTAGGATCTAATGCAACCCTCAGTGCTCTTAGATCCAAGGCTCCTCACTGATGAAGGCCACAAGTCAGAAACTAGTCTGGGGATATTGGATGAGTAGGCACTGGATAGGGATTTTATGCACAAGCCTTCTGGCATCCATTGATTGCTCTTGTTAGCACAAGATGGCACTACTATATGGAAAGTTTTGCTGTATTTTGAATTGTTTAATAACAATCATTGTGCTAGTATGAGATAGTGATCATGTGATGTTTAGTGGTTTAACACCAATCCTGCCTAATAGGATAGTGGTGGCTATGGTTGTTGAAGAGCCAAGGACACCAAAATGTATGGGTACTGAATTGAGTTCAGACCCATATGACTATATAAGCTATTGAGCTTGGGTTGAAAATATTAATAGTGTTTTCAATTTCATTCTCATAGTTTTGTAGTTAAATAGAGTTAAAAGGTGGGTGCTGGAGGGTTGCATTAGATCCTAAGATCTATGTGCAGTGCTCTCAGATCCAAGGCTCCTCACTGATGAAGGCCACAAGCCAGAAACTAGTCTGGGGATATTGGATGAGTAGGCACTAGATAGGGATTTTATGCACAAGCCTTCTGGCATCCATTGATTGCTCTTGTTAGCACAAGATGGCACTACTATATGGAAAGTTTTGCTGTATTTTGAATTGTTTAATAACAATTATTGTGCTAGTATGAGATAGTGATCATGTGATGTTTAATGGTTTAACACCAATCCTGCCTAATAGGATAGTGGTGGCTATGGTTGTTGAAGAGCCAAAGACACCAAAATGTGTGGGTACTGAATTGAGTTCAGACCCATATGACTATATAAGCTATTGAGCTTGGGTTGAAAATATTAATAGTGTTTTCAATTTCATTCTTATAGTTTTGTAGTTAAATAGAGTTAAAAGGTGGGTGCTGGAGGGTTGCATTAGATCCTAAGATCTATGTGCAGTGCTCTCAGATCCAAGGCTCCTCACTGATGAAGGCCACAAGCCAGAAACTAGTCTGGGGATATTGGATGAGTAGGCACTGGATAGGGATTTTATGCACAAGCCTTCTGGCATCCATTGATTGCTCTTGTTAGCACAAGATGGCACTACTATATGGAGAGTTTTGCTGTATTTTGAATTGTTTAATAACAATTATTGTGCTAGTATGAGATAGTGATCATGTGATGTTTAGTGGTTTAACACCAATCCTGCCTAATAGGATAGTGGTGGCTATGGTTGTTGAAGAGCCAAAGACACCAAAATGTATGGGTACTGAATTGAGTTCAGACCCATATGACTATATAAGCTATTGAGCTTGGGTTGAAAATATTAATAGTGTTTTCAAGTTCATTCTCATAGTTTTGTAGTTAAATAGAGTTAAAAGGTGGGTGCTGGAGGGTTGCATTAGATCCTAAGATCTATGTGCAGTGCTCTCAGATCCAAGGCTCCTCACTGATGAAGGCCACAAGCCAGAAACTAGTCTGGGGATATTGGATGAGTAGGCACTGGATAGGGATTTTATGCACAAGCCTTCTGGCATCCATTGATTGCTCTTGTTAGCACAAGATGGCACTACAATATGGAGAGTTTTGTTTTGTTTTGAATTGTTTAATAACAATTATTGTGCTAGTATGAGATAGTGATCATGTGATGTTTAGTGGTTTAACACCAATCCTGCCTAATAGGATAGTGGTGGCTATGGTTGTTGAAGAGCCAAAGACACCAAAATGTATGGGTACTGAATTGAGTTCAGACCCATATGACTATATAAGCTATTGAGCTTGGGTTGAAAATATTAATAGTGTTTTCAATTTCATTCTCATAGTTTTGTAGTTAAATAGAGTTAAAAGGTGGGTGCTGGAGGGTTGCATTAGATCCTAAGATCTATGTGCAGTGCTCTCAGATCCAAGGCTCCTCACTGATGAAGGCCACAAGCCAGAAACTAGTCTGGGGATATTGGATGAGTAGGCACTGGATAGGGATTTTATGCACAAGCCTTCTGGCATCCATTGATTGCTCTTGTTAGCACAAGATGGCACTACTATATGGAAAGTTTTGCTGTATTTTGAATTGTTTAATAACAATTATTGTGCTAGTATGAGATAGTGATCATGTGATGTTTAGTGGTTTATCAGTTAAAATTATGATTTTCATTGTTGTTTATATTCACAATATCAAAATTACTTTATTCCTGTTACATATTATTAGCTGAGGTCCAAATAGTTTCATTTTTCAAATTATAAATTATTTTATCACTATTCAAGCTATACATTACTGCTGTCATTCCTTACAATATATTCAGCATTGCTATTATATTTTTTAATATATATTTTTAGCAAAGATATTTAAATTTCTTTTAGTAATTGTGTTCAAATATCTGATACAATTCTGGAATTGTTGGAAAAATATTGACCATAATCAGCAAATAATTTTCCCTGTATGATTTTTTAGACCGAATTTTAAAAAAGTTTGAAAAAAAAAAAAATCTCAATTTGAGCAACCTACTACACAATTTTATTAAAACCAATAGTACAAACACATGGTAGAAAAATTAAATTATTCTTTTGTTTATAAATGGTTAATTATATACATTTTTAAACTATATAAGCTTTTAAAAAGAAACTAAAATTTTATAATCATTATGATTAGGATAAACTGATTTGTCTATAAATACGCTGAAGAAGTTCATCCAAAATCTTGAACTGGGGGAAAAAAAATAAAAGATTATTGTACTGATCATTAATAATTCTTCATTCTTTGGTTCATATATTAAATATTTAGCTACAGACTGACTTGGGTTTGAGATTTTGAAATTTCAAGTTTTTTGACAGGAATAGAAGGATAAAAATAAAAAAGGAAGTGCCTTTGAATGATTTCAGTGCAAATCAGGACCTCTCATAACATTCTGATTATACTTAACATTTGATAAAAAAATTGATTATAACTTTCTTATCAAGATTAATTGAGCAATGCTTGTAAGAAAAGATTCATCACATTGCACTTTTCTGGTAATGCTAAAATTATGGGTAGAATCTAGAATAAGTTATTTTAATCATTTTTTTTATTAGTTAGACATTGTATCCAGCATTATAATTATGATTATATATGATTTATTAACCATATTATTGTTTTTCAATATTTTACCTTTTTTTTTTTTTAAATGGCAGTTTATTAAACAATTTGATCCCATATTTTAAATATGAAGACTCACTATTATACTATTAATTATCATTATTTCTTAAAGTTTACAGTTATTTTATTTATTATATTTTTCTGTTTTTTCATTAATTAGTTTTGTGGTTTGTATTTAAATATATTGTCATTTTAAAAATATCTTGTTATATTTTCTCACATTACAGTATCGATTCATTTCTGTTTCTTTTGTTTAATATTCTGTAACTGTTACGATTTTTTCATAGAAAAAGTAAATTTTACTGAACTTTTAGAAACCAAACATTACAAGCTTGAAATTTATATATAATATAGTTAAAATATCTTACATTTCTAATATTTACATTTTTTTGGTAGGTACAGAAAATCAGTGGTTCAGGGAGACATCATTTTCGAATAAACAGTCAAGATCTTTATCTGATGAACAGTATTTAAAAGAATCTAAAGAAATATTATTATTAAGTGATCCCAAAGAACAGTATCATCGGTTCATAAATATGGTTACTAATCGGCGAAGTCGTAGCCAAAGTTCCAATTATCATAGGAGTCGTAGTCCAACACCAAGTTCAGGCAAAGTAAGGAAATTCTATGAAAAATAATTTATTTTTCATGTAAATGTTTTAGATTATATGTATAAACATATACAGTGTATAAATTGAGATGAAATAAGTCTCATCGTCATTTAGAAATATTAATTAAAAAGACCAGGAATTAGTGTAGACTTGATATTAACTATCATAAAAAAATAATTGAACGCGGAAGTGACTAAGTAAAATTATGGAAAATTAAAACATTTTTAAGCAAAAAAAAAAAAATATGTATATTATTTTAATATTAAATTTAGGTGTGATATTTTATAAGAAGCAATAGTTTGTTTCAGCCTTGAATGGCAAAGACTTTAAAATATATATAAGTTATTAAAATCAAAGAGGAAAGTTTTGGTTAAAAAATTTTTTTTAAAAATTTGCTTTTTTGATAGTATTTAAACTATTTACTCTCTTAAAAGTTGAAGTTATGATTGACTGTTTTACTAGTATGCAAGGATCATTTCAATTATAATCAACCAGCTATAATCCAACTGTAAACAAATCACCAATGGATCTGAAAATGCACATCTATATTGTCAATTATTTGATTATAATGTTTAATTAGGCAAAATTTAATATTTGAATCAGATTCTCCGAGAAACCTTAAGTATGCTTAAGAAGGACAACCAGCTAGGACTTTTCCCTATTTATGAATTGTTAAATGCTTGTTGTGTGTATGGTTTATACTTAAGAACTGTGTCATCTGCTCAGATAATTTAACAATACCTGTAGAAACATAAAATCATCACTCTATGTGAATTATTGTCTGTTGAGAAATCTGCTAAGAAAAAAATGTAATTATATAAGAAATTCCAATAAAGAAAAAAATCAATGTGAATAATTAATCGATTAATTATCATAATAAAGTATTCAATAATGTGTACAAACTTAAGTATATATAATAAATTTTTGTAATAGTAATAACAGTATTCTGCAAATGAAGATACTTATAATTTATTTTTTTTAAATTATATTTAACAATAGTATTTTGTATATGAGAGTATTTGAATTTTTTTTTTTTAAGCAATTTTTTCATATATATTATAACGGTATGCTTTAGGAAAACGACCCTTTGAGTGCTCTACAGATTTGGATAGCAAATTATTCAATATGCCCTATAAACTGTAGTACTAAATTATATAATGGTACCTGGACAATGAATTGCTAAATTATATAATAGTTAATAGTTATTAATAGGCATAAGAAACATGACATGGACATAGCTCTGTATGTATATCAACTTATATAACTATATATATAATTATTATGTCTATCATCTTTAACTACTTAATTCTAATGATAGAATATATATGATTATATAATGAAGATAATATCTCTTAACCTACCACTTGAATCAGAGCACCAGTTTTTACAAATAGTGCTTATATACACTGAAGATGAATTAACAAATTGGAATCAAGAGAATGTTATATGTATTATTCTATATATAATGATGATAATATATGAAACTTATAGTATTAAAATTTTTCATATCTCAGGGTATTTTAAATATAGATAATGGAAGATATTTAAGTGACCCAAATATGTTGGATTAGCAAGTGTAATCTTATATTCAAATAAAATATTAAGTACGATTTTTAAAAAAATTAAACAATTTTAATTTAAAATAAATTATTAAACATGCTTAACAAATATATATAATAATGAAGACTTTTAAAATGTCAAGATGTTCATGTATATAGATCTCATGACTTATGAAGTTACAATAAATTCTCAAATACTATAATTTAATAATTGATTAGGGATAAACCATTGTTATCATTTTTATTAATAATCTATAAATTAATCACTACTTTACTATTCCTAAAATCTTAATATTCCTTACATAAATATTTAACTTATGCAGTGTCTCATTTTATTATAACGAATCTCCGGCAATAATTCGTCAAAAATATTCTACAACTAAACATGTACTAAAAAAAAATCAGGTTATTTATATCTCTTGTTTGCTATAAGCAACTTGCAACTTCTTATGTTAAGAGTATAATAGAATATTCACCTTGTAATCTAATATATATATAATCCTAGCTTATTAATGCTTCACTTAAATTACATTCCTTAATTAATAAAGCAAGTCATATATAGTGTGACATTGCTTTATTGCTATTGGTATACTCCCTGTATTACATTCCTTAATGTTAGTAAATCTCAAAAGGAAAATTCAAGTTAATTCGATCAATCTCAGAAACTCATTACTCAATAAAATTTAATATTATAAATGTAAACAGAGACTTTGAATCCCTATTGTATTATTAATTGCATATATGCGAATTAATCAACTCAATTAAAATTCGATATCTTTGTAATAAAAATTTTAATGATAATAAAAAATAAATAAGAATTCTAATTATCTCATGAGGTTGTTTCCTTTATCAATATTGGAAAGAACATAATATATATTTTTATAATTGACTTACAAATTTGATCTCCATTTTTTTTTTTTTTTTATCGAATGCTCTGACAAAATTATTATACACATGCATATATTCTTACCTTTTTTTTAAAACAAAAAATGCAAGTCTTTAATAGATTCTCAATTTGTACTCTTCTAGGGTTTCCATTAATTATCAAGACTTAATAGAATACTGAATCCCTGTTGATATTGTAACAATCTGGAGATAATCTGAATTTTGAAGAATAAGAAAATGATGATTGCTTGCTGACTTTATTTTAATCTTTGTTGTTCTTGCTTTAGAAGTTCCCAGATAATATGGCATATTATCAGCTGGAATGGAGCTAGGGATTCCAATCTATCTTTTTTCAGCCTGCCATTTCTTCAATTAGCAGCAACCTAAATAAAATTTTTGCTCTTTTATTGCAGAAAAGAATGATTAGCTTCTTGTTTAATTGTTATCCCCAGCAAAAACAAAAAATCCGTTTCTCTTGACAACGGATCTAATAACTCATGAAATACAAACCATTGTTTAAACTTAAAATATAACATTGATCAGTTTTTTTTTAAAAAAAATAATGAAAATGAATTTACAACAATTACTACTGTACTCTTCACAAAATAAAATATAAGAATACATAGTAAAGATTTATTTCTTTATGAATGTTAATTTTCTCTTCTTTTTTTTTATTGTGATTTTTTTAAATAACTAACATTTGATAATATTCATCCAATCTATAATACATTCTCTTATCTTGACAATATTATTTTAAACATGAATACAACAAACATTATTTAAACAAAACACTTTTTTACTCTTAGAAAAAAAAATTACTGAATTCGATTCTAAGCCAAACCCTTCATATCTTTTAAATAACATGATGAGTATTACCATCATAATGTATATATTTATTTTCATAATGTGAATACTATTTTAATTTGTTTACATGTCATAGTTTTTCAAATCCATGTATATTTCAAAGATAAATAATTCAATTTTAAACATTAAAAATTAATAAAATATTGCTTTAATTAACTAGACAAATTAAAAAATATATTAATTTAGCTGGCTACTCAAAACATTTGTTTTGGATATACATTTTTCATATTTTTATTGTATCAGTTTGGCGTACTGAAAGTTGTTATTAAACTTTTTATTGCTATTTAATTTCTTTGTTAATGTAATTCTTTATTCTCATAAGCATATTTCAGCTCTAGATAGACATATGTTTAAACTCTGCATCTTGATCTTATCATAGCCAGATAAACAACATATATAAAAATGCTTGGAGAGTTGAAGGGCTAAAACTTATAATACTATTAACTTATGTAAAACTGGGTAGTAGCACTCCCATGAGATAATCATTATATTCTTGGAATTAAGTCAAGATGCTTTATGCTGCTTAACCCTCTGTATGAGGTCTGTTATTATTTGTTAAATAAATTAATGTATAGTACAGCTTTTTTTATTCTGTCATTTAAATAGCACCCAATAGTAAAGGATTGTCGATAATATCAAGTATTCTGGCCATTATCTATACCCACGTATATGTGCTGTTATGTAGTAATGTCTAACTGTCCACAACATGAAAAAAAATACCAGATAGAAAAGTGATAATTGCTATGAATTTTAATAATTTCTGACCAATTAGTGTTCACTATGCAAACAGAAATCGTTTCTGGAAAAAAAAATCAGATTCATTTTTTAGTAATAATATATTTAATTTGCTTACTCCCTAATTTATAAAAGCAAGCTTTGGAAATATTAGTTTACACAAGATGTTTCAATGAAAACATGATGGTTTTTGTCCAAATTGCCTACATTACTGTCTCTGAGTTAATTTGTTATGTAGCAGCATAGTTTAAGGGTACTTGGGTATTATTCCTGCAACCTAGGAAAGATAGAACGACTTTTTACATATGCGATAAAGGCATAATGTTGCGAACATTCAATAAACCCTTGCGATTTGAGTTTTTTTCCTCGTTAAAAAACGTTTTTGAACATGCACAAAACGTGCTTTGAAACGTGTCTATCGAAACTATTATATAAGTGCTTTTTTGGACATTTTGGTATTTTTTTTCTTATTCAAAAATTTGTTGTTTGTACATTTTAAACTTAGCATTTATTATTCTTTTGAATTTGATTTAACATTTTTAATTTCATCTGGATTATTTACTTCTATGTTTTTTTTTTTCCAATTTCAACTTGGTTATTGATTGACTTCTGCGTTTTTGAATCTTTGAATTAAAAGTTTATTATTTAATTGTAATTGAAGATGTTGACTTTGTTATTTGTTTATTCCAGAAATTAGATTGCCTGGCAGAATTCCATTTAGAGCATGTCCTGGGCAAACACTTGTTCCACAAATTTTTAGGAGAAGGAGGGACGGTGGGAGTGGGGGGGGGTACTACTGACAATTGCCATTTTGTATGCAAGAATTGTCTGCATAAGTGTATATTTCATAGAATATTTTTTCTTTTTTACTTTTATAAAAATATATTTATGTTGGCTTTTTTTTACGGACCACTTATTTTTTTTTTAAAATTGATCGAATTAAGTAAGCATCAAAAGTTGGTTTGTGTCTGTGTACAATTTGTAAAAGTACATGTATATCTCATATAATATTTTTTTTGTTTTTGTAAAACTGTATTGAGTATTATTTCTGCAACTAAGGAAAAATAGGATGACTTTACACATTCATATCAAAGTATTGCTAACTTTCTAATGTTTTTCTAATGTTTGATGTTGACAAAATAACAACATTAAAAAGTTAGCAGTGTATTGATACGGATGTGAAAAGTCCTCCTATCTTTCCTTGGTTGCAGGAATAATAGCCAAGTACCAGTTTAAATATTCACAAAATTTTTTAAATGCAAGCAAAGAAATGTTTATGGATAATTTGGAAATAAGGGAGAAAAAAGAAACTTTGATTAATAGAAAGTGAGAAATAAAAATAATTAATTTAGATAAATCACAAGTTTTTGTTTACATTTAACATGTACTTTTATAAGAGTTTTCTTCATTCTACTCCAGAGCCATCTGTTATGCTTTTTGAATTTTAGTCTATTAGTTTGATAGCATAACAAAGTTAAAGATGGTTACTAGATGTATAGGTTCAGTCTTAGATTCAAACACCTTACTAACAAAGGTCTGAAATTAGTCTGAAAATGTGATTATAATATTATTATTTAGTCGTCCTTGAGCGCTCAAGCTTTCAATAGAAGATTCTGGCCAGAATTTAAAATAACTGCTCCAAAAAGTATTGTTTAAATGAAGCTTATTTGCCTCTTATTATTAAAATTAGAAAGTGTTACAGATTTAAAAAAATAATAGAAAAGTTGTAGATTATTATTCTCTTCATTGTTTCAAACTAATTCTTTTTTGCTTCACATGTTGAATATGCAATAGTTGTATATTGTTTACAAGTAAGTTCTAAAGAAAGGAAATTATTCTAAATTAAATAAGCCAAAATTGTTGATTTATTTATTTACTAGTAACTTTGTAAGGTATTCAGTTTTTAATTTCACTATATAAAAATATACACATATATATATATAAAGATATTTTTATTTATATGTATTTGTTTTGTGTGGGTCTTGATTGCTTTGCATAATTGTCATTATTTATTTTAAAATTAGTTTTAAATTATATAATTTTATTATTATTATTATTATAGTTTATTTTAAATTTATTTTATGTGTGCTTATATAACTAAACACATACATTTGCAAATTCTTATCTAAAACTATATATAACTTTTGTGCTGTTTTGTTTCAAATTCAGCATAAGCTGTTACAATTTTATTACTTATACTCCTTAAAAATATTTTTTAGTAATATCTATATTAATATTATATATAATCTGCTTTTCTCTTACATATTTCAAAATCGTTTTTTTTAATTTTATTTAAATACAATATGTATTTATAATCAACTTTTCAAGAGTTCATTCGCAAACATAAGATAAACATAAGTTTTATTAAAATATAGTAATATGGTAAATTGTTCTGATGGTATTGTAATATTCAACCACCCTAGTGGCAAGAGTTTAACAGTTCTATTCATTTTGCTATTAATCAAGTTTTTTTTTAACCCACTACTCTAACATTGCATTAAACTGCATGGAATATGATTCTTTAATGGATCGAACTAATAGCTTTTGATTCCATCACATTTATCGCTGTGCTAATTTATAAAGTATTTTGTATTTTTTTTCCTTACTAATTGTCATCAGATATGTGAAATAGTTTTATATTAAAGGCAAGTTTAGCTTTTATACTTTTTATTTCACTAATTTGTTTATTATTATTATTATTATTATTTATTTTAGGTTATTTAGATTATTAATCTATTGGAAAAGTTATTTTTAAATTTGTATTTCAAGTGTTACCTTTTATTCTCATTAGCTTTGTTTCTCTTCTTTTTATAATAATAATCCTTTTTTGCATCTGATTTTTCATTAACAAATTAAACATTTTTTCTTTTCTTTTTCAATTGTTTCACTTCTGCTAGTCTGATATATTTATATTTTTTTGTATATTTTCATTTATTTTATTTTTTTATAAAAAAGCATTTGATTATTAATTCTGTGTTATATATAGAACTCGCAAAATAAGCTCTTAACAAGCTTAATTAATTCATAGATTTTCAGAGTTCATTCTATATTTGTAGTATGTTGATTTATAATACAAAGCTTTGTTTTCATTATATTTATAAATTTATGTATTAACTAACTTACTGATGTGAAATATTTGAATATATATATATTGTACTTTTTTTTTTATAATTGAGGTCTTGATTTTTAAACTTATTTTTTTATCTTGTTATACATCAAGAGAAATGGGAGCATTCTACTTACTATTTACTGAATCGGATCATTGATATTTTCTTGATATCAGTTTTTTTTTGTCATTTACAAACTCTTCATTTATTATTTTTAAAATATCTCCTAAGTTCTCATATTTCTTGCTTCATTTGATATTAGTTTTTAAGTTTTCTAATTTTTAGTTTATGACTGACTGGATCTTTATATATATATATGAGATCAATTTTCTTGAATAGGATAGTTATACTTGTATTGGTCTTTTTTTTTCAGTATCATTAATTTCATTTATTTTCTTATTACTGTAGAGTAACATCTTTATGGATTTTTTCTTCTAATAACTAATATCTAATTTTAACAGCTATCACTTGATATTGATTTACTGCATATTAAAAAAAAATTTTGAAGTATTAGTGGATAGCTAAATCTGTATTAGAATTACTCATACCAGACAGGTTTAAATCTTTTTTAAATCTATAAAAAGTGCAAGTATTCCCTAATTCCATCACAATATTACATGTTAGTTTCATCTTATTACATTATTAATAATTTAGCCAAAACGAAAGCTGTTTTAAGTTCTGGTGATTTGGCTGATAGTAAAAAAGTTAAAAAGTAGTTTCCAGATAGACTACATTGGATCTAAAGTTTTCATTGATAAAGATAAAAGTCAGAAAACCATTTGGAATGGGAATTAATAAATTGCCCTGCCACTTCATTTCTCAAGCTGTGTTAGAATAGTAGAGAGAAAGATCACTATTTAAAAAAAAAAAAAAATTCTTTTGTTTAATAATTAACAAAAAATATTCTTTGAGCTAGCATTAATCTTTCTACAGGATTAAAAAGCTATAAGATCTAATAGCTATCTGTTATCATGTTTAAAACTCATACTAGCTAAAGTTTCACTTGAATTAAAGTTAAGTATATTTAATTTATGAAAACAAATATTTTATATCATAGTATTGAAGCATTTAATTAATGAAATTCAAGCTGGAAGCATCTATAATTTAATAACTATTTGTGTTAGATTATTTACTTATTATTATCATTACATAATTGATTACATATTTTTATAATGGTAATATGTTTTTACATTAATTTATAAAATTGAATTTTTTGTCTTATTGCTAAATGTAGTTGACTTATGAAATTTTAACCATAGCAGTCTTAAAATAAATCTAGCAATGATCCAAAAAAATATTTGCCAGTATGCGTATTGTGTATTCCCTATCAACTATTTAAAAGAATTGTAGTAATAAGAATTTTTCCAGTAATTAGAGAATCATAGCTATCTTTTTCTAGGGCAGGCTAGGTTTAGGTCAAAAAGAAACTGCTGTGAATAATTTTTATCTTTAACAGTTCTTTTGGGGAAAAAAAGCTAATTAAAAAATAGTGCTATCTTTCCTTAATAAACCTCAGTTTATGATTCTCTTTGAAAAATGGTTTTCTCAAACTTTGTCTAAAAACTTAAATGCATGAAAACCTTTAATTTAATTGACAAAATACTCTCCAATAGAGAAATTCAAATGACACTCATAATTGCTATTGTAAATAAAAAAAATTTAAAGAATAATTTCTGACCTGCTTTAATATATTCATCAGTGATTATCCAGAATGCAGGAAAATCATCTACTATGATGACTTTGTTTTGACTTCGCAATAGATTTCCTTTCCAGAAATAGGAAACTTTAAGAATATTTCAAACATTCGAAACATTGGGCTCTTACTTTTAATTCAGTAAAGAGAGAATGCTAAACTTTTCATTTAAATAAATGAGAAGCATATTACAATCTTAATATCATCGTTGCAACAATAGATCAAAACACAATTCTACCCCATGCTATTTAGGAATAACCTTCAATCATAGCTTAACTTATTTTCATCATTCAGAATTAGATCTAAAGTAATTTCTAGAAATAATCTTAAAAAACTGGCTATTAGTACTTGGGGTTGGTGAATATTGTGTCCTATTTGGAGAAAAGTGCCCATACTAAGTTTCTGGGTATTGATTTAAACATTAACTTGGGGAATATTACTAATAGACTGAAAATTATTACTTTGCAATGGTTTTCTGTTGTTTCATATATTAATCCATTAGATATCAAAAGAGAAAAGAATATCATTATCTCACAAAAAATGGATTGAACTTGCCAATAGTTTTGCCACCTAGAACTCAACTTGAAATGAGATTCTCTTTCTAATATTTATCCAAAACTAATGAAATTTGGCATTAAAAATGTTCTTAAGAGGTTTAAAACAATAAAGCTATCTGAATTTTATCTTCTTAATTGATACTGGAGTCTCGTCAACAGATTTAGGAAAAATCATGACATTGTGCTTATCTGCTTTGTAAATGAATTGTAATAGCCATTGATCTATATGGATATGGACAAATAAATCACGAACAATATATTTAATAATTATCAAATTTAAGGCTACAATGGCTGAATTGAAGGACATTATAAAATCATTAATGAATCTACTTCCTCATTGATATATCTACAGGTTCCTATATGTTTTGTCAATAATTAAGCTATGTAAAAAAAAAATCCATATGTTAAATAAAATTTCTAGCTGAAAGCTTGCTATGGTTTGATAATTGTTTTATATTAAACTAAGAGGGCTCCAGACCCGTGCCTTCAGTGCTGATTAAATTCTATCATTGATTTGTTTCAAAGACGAAAAAATAAATAAATAAAATAGTGATTATCTTTGTATTCTTTTTTTTTATATATAATTATTGGTAATAGTATGAATCCGTCTGCTGGTGCTCTTTTTCGCCCAATTCACATCAATATACCGATTCACGGGCCGTTTGTTTACATAATATTATGGTAAAAGTTTTTTTTTTTTTCAACCGGTTTTTTTTTTTCGTCGGCGACAGTAGACCACCAAAGTTTTTTTTTTTTTTATTCCACCTGGGGTTTTTTTTTGTTTTTGATTAACAAATACTTTGTTTTTAGATGATCTAGGGGTGTTGGTTTGTTTGTAAATTAACGACTAACTGTCTGCAGGTTTCTTTACATAATATTACTTATGGTAAACCAATTTTTTTTTTCACACGAATTTTTTTTTTTTGGTTCGTTTTTTTTTTTTAAGAAACAAACACTTTGTTTTTAGATGGTGTAGGGATGTTGGTTTGCTTTTAAATTATTGATTAATGCTCCATCTGTTTGCTTACACAAAAATATGGTAACAAACACTTTGTTGTTTTTAGATGGTGGGGGGGGGGTAGTTTGCTTTTAACTTATCTTCTTTTTTTTTTTGGTTGATGTTTTGATTTGCTGAAAGACTTCAACAATTCGGTACTTTTGAATAAACTTACACTTGGTTTTTTAGAGGGTAGAGGGGTTGTTTTGATTTTGAATTGTCTTTTTTTTTTGTTAATTTATTACGAGACTTATTTTTGTTTCAAATCTTTACGCTACAGAAAGCTTTATATGGTAGTGAAAAGTTCTTCCTTAATTTTTTTGGTCTTTAATTAAAAAAAAAAAGACATAAACAATTCGTTTTCAAAGATCACGTTTTTAAGCCGGGGGAAGTGGGGTGGCGGGGAAGGTTTGTTTGATTTTTAATTATCGACTTCTTTTTGGATTTTCTTTTTGAACATTTCACAGTTCTTTATTATTATTATTATTTTTTGGTGGGGTCTTTTGAATAAACTCTTTAATACTTATTTTTTTTATATATATAATAAAATATTACCTATTTTAACTGTTAATGAAAGATCAAATATTACCTACCTACTTTATAATCATAAACAATAACAAGTTTCCCCATAAAATAATTTATTGAATCAAAAAGAAACGAAACTTTGGACAAGTTGTGAAGCAAAACAAGTAAAAAAAAAACAACAACACCATTTACAGGGGCATAAAAAACAGCAGCCAAAAGTAACATCAAATAAAATAACAGGGAAGCCTCAAAGCTATAAGTAACAGGATTTTGGAGCCTTCGAACTAACAACTTCTCTTATGCAGACCTACATAGGTACGCCTTTCAGGAGTTTCTCTTTTTGGGAAAACACAATATTGTGCGTCCACTTGTGTGGCTGGCCGGCTGGCAATTCACTCAGCTTCGACCAATTCGGACAACTTGCAGATGACATTTGACAGTTCTCACACGGATTCGCGTGTAAACGGGCATTTGTGCATGAAATCGGAAAAAAATCTGCTGAAAAGAACTTTTTCAAGTTGTGGGCAGTTCAAAAGCACAGGGAAGCATGTATGATGACATGACAATTCTTAATATGGAATAGTAATTCCACTATGCTTTCTAAAAAATTTCCAACAATGAATTTTTGCAGAGTTTCATCTTTTTCAAATAGGGCCATCAAATCAGACCATAGCAAGAGTTCAAGAGTGCTCACTTGACGAATACTGTCGCAGTACAATGGCCGTAATATTTCATTACGTAATTGTAGAATACATTGCCCTCGGGTGGCCTGTTACGGTTTAAAAAAACACCTCTTGTACTGTCAGCTGTACGTTAAGGCCGCTAAAACGGTATATTGATGTGCGTTTTGTGAAAAAGAGCGGCATTAGACGGTAGGGTTCAGTTTTTCTACTATTACCTAATTATTTAACATATGTTTAACATGTACACACTTCATTTTATTCTTTTATTAATTGGCCAAAGCAAATTTATTGTTAAATACATAATTATTAATAGTTTTTTACTATAGATACTGCATTTTTGTGAGATTAAAAGTTTTATTTTACCCAAACTTAATTCTGAGGTCATATATTAGAATCTTATAAGAGTTGTCATAATGGAAGAGAAATTCAAGTTTCATTTTTCTTGCATTAAATAAGTTCATAACTATTTCATAAAATGCAAATTTATTCTTTAATATATACTTAATTGGGCCAGAATAAGTTTATTGTTAAATAATTATTAATACTTTTTCAGAATATTATACAGATGCTCTCTGTTCTGCGAGATTTTTTATATTATATTCTTTAAGTTGGCCAGATAGAAGGAAATTTTAGTTACTTATTAACAGATTACATCCAGGATTTTTAGAGAATTACATCATTTAATTCTATGTCTGTTTTACTTATTATTTTATAGATATAGGGATTATTTTCCATTAATATGTATGAATATAATAAACACACGCACAATTATCATGAATCCCTGAAGAAAAATTATACATTGGAACTGATTAGCAGTATTAGTTTTATATAAATGTTTTAATTTCATTAGAATACATTTGTATGATCCTTAATGTGCTACAGCCATTTATTGGATTTCATATATGTATACCTAAGTTGACAACTAAATCTAAGCATTACATATTTAATAATTGTGATTTATTTACAGGCTTGTATGGTTGAATTTACCTTCATCTTTTTGTTTTGTTTTATTAATTATGATTGTATAGTTGTCTGCTATAAAAAAAATTTTAGTTAATTTTTTTTTTTTTTGGCATTATCCATTAAAATTTTTCACAAGATTTATCCGCTCAATTATTATTTTTCTCTATACAGCTTTTATTTTTTAAGTTTGAAAATGCATCAGCTTATACTTTTTTTTTTACGCATTTCATAGATTTGTCTTAAAGAAGAGGTGTGAGTTTTTGAAATTTAGATTCTACAGTATTTCTTAAAACAGTTGATAGTATAATACATATCACCATTATCCATGATAAAAATATATCTGAGATTATTTGATGTAGGGCTGAAAGACCTTTTTTTTTAAAACTTAACCTGAAAATATTTGTACTATCTTTGATACATTTGCATTTTTTAAATTTGATCGCGATCAGTGCTTGCTTCTCAGATTTGGATATTTATTTTCTAAAAATTAAAATTTTATCAATGTAGTTTAATGTAGATAATTTTGTAGTCTTTTTTTTTTGATGAAAAAGATAATTGTAATATTTTATATTTCTGTGCTGCAACAATTAAGATAAATTTTCTTATTTTAATAATTATTTTTTGCTTCAATTATTTCTAATTGTAAATTCTTGTTTTAGCCCATTTTTTCATCACAAATTCCCATGGAAATAGAAAAGAGACCTTTGTTAAATGATTTATTAGACAATTACGAAGAAGTGGAAATGGACATTGACAGCAGTAGTGAAGGTATGGAACTGTCTACAAGTGCATATATTATATTTTTAACTATTATCTTTTCATTTAATAAACTTAAGTTTAACAATTATAAGGACACAATTTATTGTATAACCAATTGCATGAAGTTCTGAGAGTTGGTTTGAATTCAAATCTTTAGGTGATTTGAAATTTTTAAAGGGGTTGTTTGACCATCAGGTAAATGACAAAAAAGAGTAATCTCTGCATTGTTCAATGTACATAATTCAGAAAATCAATTAGAAAACAGTAATGTATTGTAAAACTTCTTGTTTTTAGTTTTGAACTGCTGTTTAATGCATAGAATTATTCGCTCTTTTAAGTGTTTCGTTCTAATGTGGAGAGATTCAACAACTATAATTAATAATCATGAAATATTTTTTAAAAAAATCAGCAAATAGATTAAGTAAAAAACCAAAACAAGATATAAAAGTGTATAGATTATTATAAAGAATACATATTTGTTTTGTTTAATATATTTCATAGGATTCATCATAAATTTTTTTTAGAAATTTTATACCATGGCAATATTGTAATATTTAATTCTGATTTTAATAAATGCTTCAAATTTTCTCAGTGTATGCTCTGCTGCCAAATTAACTTAATTTGACTCTGGACAGAAAACTTGAAAACAATATAAATACATACACTGCATTATAAAAGATTACAAAAAAATAGTATAGGATGGCAATTGTGTTAACTTTTTTTTATTAAAAATATTGAAATAATTTATGATAAATATTAAAATTTATGTTTGCTGTGTTCAAGATAAATTATAAAAATATTGCAAGTTTATAATTTCTAATTGCCTAAAAGTATTTTTTTTATTATTATTAAAAATGAGATTCATTTAAATGTAACATTTTTTCTAAAATATTTGTAAATAGAGATTTTATAATTTATCATGTTGTTAACTAACTATTAATCCATAGAATACTTAAATATCAGTATTTAGAGGATGATTTCCAAATTTTCACATGTTTAATACTGTAACGGTCAGATAAGATTAAGCAAATAATTGAAAATTAAATTGAGCAGTATTGCATATATGTGTAAATATTTATCAAACTGAGAAATCTTTTACATAAAGTATGCACAAATAGAACAATATTTCTTATTAAGTGCCATCAAGTCACTGATAACTTCTGCCATATTCTGTTCTCATAATTTTCAGTATGGAATTTGGGAGTAATTTGTGATTGCTTTGTCCACATAATTTGGAATGATGTTTGGCCATATCATGGCTGTGAATAACTGTCACTGATATAATCCTCTATTGCTGCTACCCAATATATACATAGTTAATTTCTCACATTGAATTTATTTTAATCTTTATTTTTTTCTTTTAGTCAAAAGGCACTTTTTTTTTTGTAAATGTTTTTATAAGTTTTTACAATATTCAATATATAGTGTATTTAAACTAAACCATTTGTGCATTTATTGGTTAAAGAGATACAGGTACTTTAATATAAAGCTGCAACACAGAGCATGTATTAGATCTACTGCCCTGTTTACATTCATATCAATCTGCGGATAACTTTGTAATCGTGTGATCTGACCAAAATATCATGTACTGTACCGGTCAAAACATGTTTATCTATCTAACATGAGCTGGAACTCACAAAATGTACTTCAAACCCAGTCAAGACCGAGATTTAGGTCAGGGACCAGCCTGAATTCAAACCCACTCTCTAAACCCCAGATCTAACACCTAATGAATAACGTAATAGTGATGGCACATGAGAATTAATTTTAATCCGGCTCACTAGCAAAGTGGAGAAGACAATGAGACATCTATAAACTATGACTAAACTAAAATATATATAAACATGGCTGAACTTTTGGAAGTGGAGAAAAGAGGAATTCAAACTACTCGGACAAGTTGGATAATAAAAAAATAGTTTAATATAGTGACAAATTGTTTACATACATTTATAAATTAATTGCAAACATTAGTATGTGCAAGCGGTAGATGATTACATAGTGTTTTATGGATTACTTATAATAAATAGTTCATGATATAGAGATGACTTAACAATTGATGTATTAATAATATAAATATAGTTAGTTAAAATATAAAAATTTTAATGTAGAGGTGATGAAAAATACATTAAATAATAAGTATCTATATAGATTTATCCCCCCCCCCCAAAAAAAAAAAAAAAGATTTATAGTGTAATGTTGTAATTATAAATTTTATTAAACGCCCATTATTATATTGTAATAATTTACTAAGGCTGTAACCTTAGAAATAAGCGTCTGAAAAATACGAAGGTAAGGACCTCTATAGGTCTTAAAGTGTAATGTTATATTTTTTATTTAAATATATTGTCTTAATTTTACTTTTTAAATATGTCCATTACATTAGTAATATATAAACAATAATATTTAAATCATAATGAAATGTAGTTATTATGGCTTTAATATTTAAAATTGCTTAGCTAGATTTTTGATGCAGCACAGTTTTGTCAAAGCTAAACTAAAATTTTGTTAAAGAGAACTTTTATATACAGGAGGACCCAAAAAATAACCGGAATAATAAAAAACTATATTTATTTTTAGGTGTTGTAAATTGAATCACTTTAAAAAGTATAATTTATTTAATGCAATGCACCGGTCTAAATTAGTCTGTCACTTTTTGAAGTAGTTTGAAAACACGTGCAAAGTGTTGCATATTAATGCTTCTGCTATTTTTTCCCTTGGTTCTAAGTCTGCAAAAAAAAATTGAGACTTTTTTTATTTGAGAGATTAAAAAAAAATCCCATGAAATATGAGATCAAGCAAATACAGCTGATAGATAAGCTGGGTTATGCTAAATTTATTTAAAAAGTGTTTCACACATAAGGCTTTGAGAGATGACATTGTTGGGGTGGAGTTTGCATTCTTTTCTTTGAACAAAACAGGATGATTACGTTTTACCACATCACGTAAATGTTTCAGAATTTGTTGATAAAATGGCTGATTGTTAAACAAACTAAATTTGAGAGAAAAATGTTGTTTTTGCCAAAAAAGAAAAATCAGCATTAATTATTTGAACATTTCAACCATTATAAAAAAAAGATATATACAGGAAATGCACTTTATAAAAAAATTTCCTACGTGGCCTCTTGATTTCACACAACGATGTCATTTGGCAGATTGATGCAAGGGTCTCTGCAAGAAGTATGTAATGGCTGAAGCATATACTACAATAGGTGCACAAACCAGAGAACGATTCAGGTTATTTTTGCACCCCCCCCCCCCATATATATTCACATTTACCAATACTTGTGACAGAATGCAATGGCATGTTTTATATTAATTATCTGCCAAACCTCTTGTTTTACTTGTCTTATTATTTCTGTTTTAGTCATATATGTATATACTTTTAATTGTTAAAGAACACCTTAAAAGTTTATAGCATTAATATTGAAGTGCTGAAATGAACTATGTTTAGAGAATGAGTAGTGCCAAACTGTTATCAGTGATAATAAAATTTATTGCTTAGTTTTATATTGCCTAATTATTCAATGTATCTGATTAGAAAACATTAAAATATATATGAATACAAACATATACAATGCTAAATTTTTGTAATAATATATATATATATTGAATTATCATTTTCAGAGATTCCTACGATTTATACTGATTTGGATCATATAGAGGTGAGTTTGAACTTCATAAAAGTTTTATAGTAGGTAGATATGTGTTCACACATACATATATATGTTTGCATGTATATTTTTGGATTTATAAATATATAGACTTATAGATGTGTAAAAAAAGAAAGCATGCTCAAAATAAATGTATTGTTCTTCATGGATTTATTATTTTTTTCAATTACATCTGAAATATAATTTTAAATGTTTAGTAGCAATGGAAACTTTAGAGATGATAATTTCAGAATTAATCTTTGATATTAAAAATTTTATTGTAAATTATTACTCAAGGTAGACTTGTAACAAATATCACTAATTATTTAAGATAAATATAATCTTTCTAGCAATAAGAGATTTGAATGCTAAAAATAAAAAAAATATATATAAATCATTGGTTTTTTTGCTTTCAATAATTTTAACTTATTCAGTAATGTTTTTTCTTTAAATATGTAACAATATTTTTGATGTTGATTAAATTTTAATAGATTAAAAATTTTAAAGTTATATTCAATATTGATATAATCATATATGGTTTGGGCAAAATGAAAAATTATCAGATTCATATATGCAAAAATATTAGAGTCAGTTTTAAATATTGGAGATAAGCTTTCATTCCAAATTTTGTTGAGTGCAAAATTATGATGAAAGAAGCATATATTAAATATATTCAATTTTGTAACTTGTTGATTTTATATATGACCATGAATGATGTATATATGGAAAGCAAATTGTGTAACATCTGCAATCAAAGCCTTTGACATGTATAAAAAGTTAATTATTTTATCAACTATTCTGTTTATCTAACAGTTAATTGTTTTATCAACTATTCTGTTTGCCTATAGTATTACAGAAATATGGTAAATTCTTTGTCTAAAGAAAGTTTGGGATGTCAAGATAATCGATTTTTTAACCAAATGAGCTATCTTGATCATTTTTTATTTCGGCTAGCACTTGATCATTGTTAATAGTAGTTTATTAGTACTTGTCACCCTTCTAATAGAATTTATTGTAGAATTTTATAATCTTTAATAAATTCCTTTACATTATTAAGATATCAAGATTATTATAAATATTTTTGCTATAATATAATTCTCATTTAAAAAAAAAAATTGTATCATTTAGGAAAAAAGTACTTAAATTATAATTATGGTTTTTATTTGCCTTTTTGGCTCAAGAAAAAAATTATGAACCTATAAACTAATTGATAGCTCTTTACCAGTTTTCTTATGCAACTTCAGATATTTTCTTTTATTAAAATATATAACTAATCTTCAAATTTCAATATTTTTATTTCCATGTTATTACCTATTTCTAATTGCAGATTCTTAACAAAAATTGGTCATTTTTTTTGCATTTGAATTATTAATTTCATCCAAATTAGAATCTTCTTTTTAACATATAATGTTTTTTATATTCTAATGAATTTTATTATAATTTCTTCTACTGTTAAATATATTACTAGATTTTTCACAATGTACAAATAATAGTTAAATTCTGATTATTAATTATATTCTCAATATTTCAAATTGCAGTCATAATATTATTCCTGTTTACTGATTTATTCTTACTAAGCTATTTTTTATACTGCTTATCAGGTTTTTGAGTTGTGATATAGACAGATGATAATGCCTGCAAATTACTTAGGATATTATTTCGCTTAAGTTTGTATATATTATTAGGTTTAATAATTAAGATTTAACGTGTTTATGTTCTTCCTATGTTTATCTTGAATGGCAAGCAATAATAGTTTTCAAATTGAATAGATATAATTATTTCTGTAATAAAAAGTTCAAAAATCAAAAATAGTTGTAGAAAATAAGATTAGTATTAAATATAGTATAATCTGGAAAAGAAAGGAATAATAACAAATGAATAATAATAAGTTAAGTAAAAGTATGGACCCTGCAAAATAATATAAAGTTTAAATAAATAATTGGACAGAAAATTATGAATTCCTTTGCATTAGTCATCACTTATGAGGGAGAATCTATGCTATATAAAAAAAATAATTCAGAAATTTTTTGAAAGCAAGATATTAAGAAAAGAGTAAGGTAAATGCTAAACCATAATCAACTTTTAAAAAATTGTATATTGATCACCATTCTAGGATTTATTAATTTACAAGAATCAGATAATTAGACCACATTAGAGAATTTATGGATTCAAATTGAAAATTGATGATTTTGGAACATATTTAAGAATAATGAAATTATCCAATTGAATTTAGAATTCATAAATAAGCAAGATATTTTATGTTAGTTCATTCTTCCTGATAATATTAAAGGAAACATTTTAAATAAGAGAGCAAGTTACTATATGATTGGTTACCTGATTTTTAAACATTTTGCCTATATTAACAAAATACTTAAAAGTTATTAATATTTTAATTATTTTGATTTTTACATTTAAAACTTTCTCGGGATTTATTACTATATCACTTGTTCAATTGCAACAGTTTATCCAACTTATACATATTTTCTCTGCCTGCAAACAGTTTGAGATATCTATGGGATGCTTTGATCCAGATATGCCAAATAATTTATCATTATTTGCAACTTCTATATCATAATTTTATCTAATTATCATTTCAAAGTAGTGTTTTGTTTTGTAATAAATAAAACCTTTTTTTTAGATTCCTGATGGCAATATGAATATTTGTTTTCCACCTTTACCATCAGAACCATATCCTTTTGCTACTACAGTTAATCCGCCTCTTCCAGATGCACCTCTTCCTGATGATAGTAATGAAGTTTCACCATTGATTGAAGATGATGACAATGATGATGTTGAGGCTTTGAGAGAGTTACTTATAAGTTCTATGACCAGAAAAAGGTTGGAAAAAAAGGTGAGATTTTTTTCTTTTATTATTAAAAAAGGTTTCCTTTTTTGTCACATCAATGTTAATCTATTTTGTTATCTTTTATTTTGACAAAATAGATTGGCATTGATATAACAAAAGGTGGGCATTATTTACAAGTTCAATTAAGAATGATTCTTTGGAGATCTAGTTTGTGAATTATCTTAGTTGCATTTTCAGATTTAAAATGTTTAGTGAAGTTATTACTTAGAATTTAATTTTTACATGTCTGTATACAAATAATTTGTTCACTTCTTGTTAACATTTTCAAAATCATGCTTAATTCAAAGTCTAAAATGTTTCTATCATTTAGATTATAAATGTTTTTTAAGTAGTTTGGTTAATGAAAATGCTGTATTTCTAAAATTAATATTATTCCTCCCCTCTCTCTTCAATGTTTTTTTCTGGTTTTGCAAGTATTTTTTGACTCCAAAATTAAAAGCATATAAACTATCAAAAGGTTTCTGGACTTCTATACCTTTTATCAGATTAATTTCATTTTGTAAATTATTATATTTTGAATGGCTTTGGCCCAATTATATAACAATATTGTAGATTTTTTTTTTTGTAAATGTGTTAATGATTTTTTGCTAAATAAATTTACAAGTTTGAATTTTTTTTTCCTATCATTTTAATTGTGCATCTAGATTTTATGTAGCAAATTGTATTCAAGATTGATTTGTTCGATATTGTTAATTGTGTTAAACCTTTTTCATTTCAGTTAATCTTGGTTTCGTTGATATAGCTCATATTTGCTATGTTGTTTTTGACTTTCACTTTGATCATCTGGTATGTTTGGCTATTGCAATTCAATATATCATAAAATGCCAGGCAAACAAAATTTTGGTGGGGGGGGGGAATTTTTAATAATGCTTTTTTATTAAATTTAAAGAGAGAAAACAAAATTAAGACTAGCAAATTATTATATTTTTTAAAAATTTACTGGCAATATATGTAAAAAGTAAATTGATAATTTATGTCCATAAATGCTCATATAAAATTGATAATAATATAATATGAATGCAACAGAGAATTTGTTTTTTTTTATTTTCAAGATGATGTGAAATACGAAAAAGAAAATTGAAATTTATAAATAATATATACTGAATCAAAAAAAAATAAAATCATTAAAAATGATTAACAAATTAGTTACATGTAAATGGTTTTTTCCTCTCATTATAAATATTAAAACTAGTATATATATCTGTATAGACACTATGTGAACATTCCACATAGTATACGTCATAAATATGTCTACTCATTATTTCAGTATAATGATTCTTCAAAAATAGCCCCCCCCCCCCAAATAGTAGTAATTTGGCTTGAATGCATATTACTGTATTGTTTTTATTATAAGTCACACACACACATATATATATGTATGTTGTAAAAAAACATTAGTCAAAAAAAAAAAGTAAACATTAAGAAAAATCCACACTGTATTTATACATACATGTTCAAGTTATAATAACGCAATATCTGTTTAATTATTTTTTTTTTTTTTTACTTAAAATATGATATTGATGCCATTTCAAGCAATATGTCTTGTCATTGAGACCAAGTTTTGATCATCTAATAATTTGCAGCAAAAATAAATTAAAAGTATATATCATATAATATTTCACTCTTTTAAAATTTGATTTGCTTACTTGTATTTATTAGAGCTATATTCATAATTATAATAGAATGTCATTGTTGTTTAAAACTATTTTTCTCGTATAAAGTATAACAATTTATAGCAAAAAAAACATGTTATATTCCTAATAGCATTTCAAAATAAATACATTATATCGGATAAAATACATATTTTTTTAATTGCCTTATTTTTATATAATTCATTCATAATTACAATATAATCGTAACATGCTAATAAAGTCAATCAGAAAATTTTATACCAACGCAAATAAAAACAAAAACATAAATAATATGCCAAAAGCATAGATAAGCCTCTCATATGCCTCTAGGATTGCAAAAATCTAAGGAATATATGCGCTAACAGAGTAAGCTTTAGATCACCTCCATCACTAAACAACTCAAAAGACAAAATACGTAATCTATAAAATCACATTAATGTTCTATCCCGTAGTTTTATATATCATAGTGAATCGCGAGCAAGTAGATTCATTAGAATTACCTAGCATATATACTTGTACAATAGTACCAAACAGAATAGCGAATACAAATCAATCTTTCTTGATCACAAGCTCACTATGGGCTACACTTTCTCTTCCATCAATGTGAGAACAATCTGATCCAAAAGAGATGACATTCTGCCAACAGAAAGGATTTGTGCCTTCCATTGTTGAAAAAATGGAACATTTAAATGCTGCATATATATATATATAAGCATAGTTTTAACTGCTAAACTTTTAACAGTACTATGATTCTGGCAGTAATCTGCCGAAAACATGCTTAGTGTATTATAAAATTTTTGAACTTCAATTTTATCTTTTCATAATACTTGATTATGAGTTTATAAGAGTTACATTATTTGATGAAAAGAGAAGTAAACATTTAGAATTAATTATTTTTTTTTAAAAATAATATAGAGAATATCTTGCATATATTTGCCATGAATTGCATTTTATCAAAAGTTGTAGCCCTATTTTTGAAAGCAAGCTGGTTCTTCCAAGTAATTATGTTTATAAATTATGGCAAAAACAATTAGTTTTATTTATTACACAATTAAAAAAAATTGATTACATAATAAATTGTATTAAAAGTAACTTAATGTATATTATTATAACTAAAATAATGTTGTTGTTTTTTTTTGTTTTACTTCGTTAGTTTAATATGCTCATAACTACACTAGGATGCTGAACTTATTTCAAGTAGTATGATTGATAAAATAATTTACAATATATACATGCAAAAACCATACTGTAGTTATTAAATTTATACTCCATATTTCCATAGGTTTGTGTTCTTAGTTAAAATATGCTTTGTTAAATGTTTATTCAGTGATTGATGGCTGATTCTCAATTTTAAATTTTTTTAAAAATAAGATATTCATTCCAAGTTTGTTATATTTTAAAGCTATGGAAATGAATTAAAGTTTTTACTGTAGCTAGTCATTATAGTTGCTTTTATTGTATGTGAATATTTAATATATTAATAGTTATAAGAAATGTATTGTGTTTATATGAGCAGTAAACTAATTATTGAAATCAATGTGCAGCAAAAATACTCTGGGATAAATACAGGGGAAAAAAAAATGTGAATATTCATTCTCTCCCCCATAATGAAAAACATAATATTTTTTTAATTTTACATTTTCCTTTTTTTTTTTAGCTTTGATTATAAATTTTAAAAAATTTGGAGTAATTAAAAATAACTTCTTATTTAAATTGTATTCTGTTTTCTTAATTTCAATGTAATTTTATATTATTTAAGCTATTTCATCTTAATATTGAAAATTTATGTATCTCAGAATGAGAGTAATAATATCCACATTTGTATCAGAAAAATCTCATTGTTTTGCTTGTGCTGTTCCCTTAAAAAGCTAACTGCTTTATTTTTTTATCTTTTAAACTTTTTGTTTGTAAATATTATTCACATATTTAAATTTTGAAAGAAATCCTATATTTTTAGGGTGCTAAATTTATTTTCTAAATACTAACTAAATGTAATACTATTTAGATCATAAACAAATTATGCAATTATATCAAAAATGTACTTGCTAAATATTTCTATTTATGGGGAGCAGTTATTAACTATTATAAACGTGTATTCTGGATTAGTATGAGGAGATTCTATTGATTAAAAGGGAAAGTGTAAAATAAAAATTCAGTCATTGAGAATCCTGAAATCAGATTACTCTGGTTAAATGTTATTTCTGATTTGATATGACTTGATGTAATTTAAGAGAATTTAATTTAATCTTAAAAACCTATTAAATTTTTCATTGTTGTTTTAGTTAGATTTATCTTGACATTTTTTTTTGTAATATTTCATTTGTATAGAAGTTATTGATTTGATTGTATGGGTTTCAGTAATTTAAAAAAAAAAAGTCATTTATTTTATTATTACTTAATTTATTATCTATTAAAGATGATTATCATTAGTAAGTTCTTAATTTTAATGATATTTGTTAATAGTACATAAGTTTTTTTTTCTAAAAGTATAAGAAGTGAAATTGATTAAAAATGATATTTGTTTTTATTTATAAAGTAGTGTTTGATTATCAATACAATATTACTATTTTAAAAGTTCATTTTACATTAGGATATAAATTATGCTTCAAATTGTCTTAACATTGTTTTAATGAGTATTATTTGTGTATGGTAAATTTGTATAGTAAGAATTTTCTTTATGACTATGATTAACTTTGTGTTAGTTTGATAATGAAATAAATTATATATTCACATTGTTCTTTGTTAAAAACTGAGTAGAGAAATCTTAGTTTGTGTTATTTCCAAAACTGTCACTATATCAATAATCACATGTTGAAAGGCTTTCTTTCTGCCATATAATGAATAAAATGACTTTATGTAAGAGTATGTATTTAATTAATTTTTATATTTTGAATACTTTAATTTTTTAATAAAATATCTTTTATTGAAATAAAAGTTGATTTATAAATAATTTTTTGGCAGTTTCTATAAGTCAGTTAAATATGTCTTCGTAAATAGATTATTTAAATGTTTATAATTTTATATTTACGTATTTAGAAAGTATCTGATGTTGAAACTGAACCCAAAGAAAATTGTGTTGATTCTGGTGTTAGATTAGAAATTGGTATTTCAGTAACTGATGATAATGTGCCTTCACCAAAAGCTTCTGAAAAACAAAAGAATCATGTTGCTAAGGTAAAAATTATTATTTTTATATCAATAGTGGTTTATTCTTTGTGTATGTTTGATTATGGATATATGTATTGTAAGGGTAGCTTACAATCAGATCGGTTCATAGTGCATTATTCATTAAATTAAACTCATCTAAAAAATAAATTTAGTTACTGGATAAGATAGTAAACATATATATAGATGCACAACCAACTTTTATTTTATCAAACACAATATTAAAAAAAAAACATCTCAATAAATTAAATTCCCTTAGCTGAAAGAAAGATAAAAAAATCTTAGTTCAAGAGATCAGTCACATATATATTTACACAACAATGAACTAAATGTCAATATCTTAAAATCATTAGCAAGATTTAGACTTGATAGACATCATAATGACCTAATGTAAAGCCAGTCTCACTAGGTAACCAGATATAGTAGATGAAAACAGAATTCTATTACGAAATCATATTTTACTTTCTATCAACATGACACGCATAACAATAAGCGCATATATATTGATGAAAGAGGAAATGAAATGCAAGCTTACTAAACATTGAGAATCGAGGGCGGTATAAAAGCAAACTTATTTGATTTCTGCTGTCTTTTTACTTTGTTCAAAAGGACACGAGCTGTACAATACCAATATCAGAAAATAGAACGTTCAATTATCAGAGAATATAGACGACTTATTTGAACAGTCCAAATGATTAATCTAATCGTCATGACAGAAACATTCAAAACTACAGCCAATAATTAAACAGAAAAAAAAGTTTTAATCGATTTGCACAATTGAATAAAATTAATCTATCTGATTTAAATGGATATTTGAAAAAAAAAGGACTACGCAATTATTCAAATGCGAATAACAAGAAATTAGATTATCAGCATATATATATGCTATGAAATAATTTGTTTCTCATATAATTTACTAAACGCCAAATCAAGAAAAGTTAAATATTTTATGAATTGCAAAATGATGTACTCCGGCTACTTTAGTATTGCCGTGGGACCAAAGTCCCTGACCATAGGAGATGCGATGATTTAACATTCATCTATATATAATACCTGCTTAAACATCAAATACCTGTCTTGAACCTCATAGAATGAAATAATAACATGAAGAAGGAAATAATGTCAGTACAAGCCGTCAAGGATTTCCCGCGAGCAATGCATTATTTGCCAAGGAAGGATGACTGGAACAATGATGAAGTGCTCTTATGAGGTACAGTACTTGCAAATCCATGAACTCTATTCTGAATAATTCAGTCATAGTTTTAAATTGCTATGTATTATTATATACTTATACCTATAGGTAATAAACAAATATGGTATGCTGATTAGCATGACATCAGACCAAACAACATTTTAGCATTGTCATGATAGATTTTAATTCTATAATTGGTAAATGATGGAAAAATGAAATTGTAGGTAAATTTGGTTATGGTGATAGAAATGAGAGAGAACACATTGTGGATATCATAGAAAAAGAAAAACTATTATGATTTTTTTTTTTTTTTGAAAAAGGCTAAATGGATGTGGAAGCATCCAAATGAAGATACAGCAGAATAGATTATATTTTGATTAATAGAAATATGTATTTTAAGATTGTAATGTTCTTAATAATTTCAACACAGTAATTGATCATTGGTTAATAAGATATCTGCTACATGTTAATGCTAAGTTAAAGAGACAAAAACTATTAAAAAAGACACTGTTAAAGATGATATTCCTAACCTTTAAAAACATGCCAGTGAATTTAATTAGAACTTGCAAATCATTAGTTCAGATTTGATCATAATCAATAAAATAACTGATACTTTATTAAAAATAGCAAGAAAGACTGCTAGTACAGAAAAGCAGCAATTTACCAGTGTGTTTCCTACTAAATAAGATAATACATGAAGAAAAGAAAGAATATGAAAAATTTTAAAACGATCTATTAAAAAACATTGAATAAGCAATAGTTTTGTAAAACACTACAAAAAAAAGTTAATAATGATATAAGATAGTGAATTGGCAAAGAAAGTTACAGAAGGGAATAAAAGTGGCAGGGAAAGCTATAGGAGAGAATAAGTCTCAGTGTCTTATTGGAAGGTAAGTTATTTTAACAATAACAAAAAAGGATGCACTATTGCTATAGAGAATGAGAAAATGGAGTATCTCCTATATTTTCAAAATTTTCTGAATTCTCCGTAACTTTAAATGTAGGACTGAGGCATGCAATTAAATTTGTGAGGATAGGAATAATTCTAGGAAGTGATGAATTATTATTGATATCTCAGAAGAAGCAGTTGAAAAAATAGAAAATTTATTAGTAAAGTTATATACCAAATGTTTAAATGATATAGGTGTAGCAGTAATACTGATATTGAAGCAAGAAGATATTAGAAATTATCTTTTAGTTCTATACAAAATCTTTATTACCTAGATAATTATAATTTATCTACAACAATTTTGAATTCTAATGCATCAAAAGAACCAGCTCGTATTAAAACTGGTTTTGGCATAGTGGAGCACATCCACATATTGAGAGAATTTTTATAAAAGTTCAGTGAATGAGTTGCTATTTTGGATTTGTAGATTATGAAAAGCATTTGATTCTAAAAGCATTTCTATGGTGCTTAAAGCATAGATCATTAAAATATAGATCCAGGTTATTATTATATGCTAAAGAATATTTATTAAAATAAAACAGCAGTAATTAAATTACATGATGATTCTAAGAAGATTAACATCGAGAAGGCAGTTTTGCAAGAAGTATTTTATGGATTAAAATATAAAACAAATGGAGATTATATAAGTCATTTAGATACTGCAATGGTTATGATTGTTTTTACATTAATGTTTCTTAGCTTTAGGAAATGTTGCAAGAACTATTCAGATGAAAGTAGGACTAAAGATAAATGCTAAAAAGAACACTGCTCAATAGACTGTCTCGGAAGCAAAAAATTAAAATTGATAATCATGAATTAGAAGTTAAGAACTCCAGATTATTAATACGAATAAAAACATAGTGGATGAAATTAATTCTATAATTAAATTTGGATGAAGTGCTGTTGATAGAAATAATTTAATATTTAAAGAAAATATACCTATGTGTTTGAAAAGGAAGATTTTTAGTAGATGTGTTTTCTTATTTGTTATTTATGGATCTGAAATATTTGATACTTAGCAAAAGAGTACTACGGAGACATCAGACCAATCAGTGAAGTGTCCATGATATATGTTAGGAGTAACAAGAAGAGATTGAAAATGAAATATATGGGTAAGAGAACAAATAGAATTAAAAACTGAAATAGAGCTGGGCTAGATATATTGTTAGAGGAGATTATAATATATGAATACTTGATATTTTAAATCATAACATAAGAGTCTGTAAAATACCTAGAAAGAGACTACGAAATAGATTGATGAAATAACAAGATTTTCTGATGAAAGCTATAAGCTAGAAACTAGTCTGGGGATAATGGATGAGTAGGCACTAGATAGCGATTTTATGCACAAACCTTTCATCCATTGATTACTCTAGCTTATATTAGGTGGCATTGTTATATGAAGTTTGCCTCTTAGTGCGGAAGAGAAACTAAGGCTCAAAGAAATTGGATTAAACTTGCAGAAATTGCGTCCTTCTGTGGATTGTTTATGATTGAAAGTAATGATGATATATGTATTATGATATAAAATGAACAAAAATTGGTTTATTTAAAAAAAAATAATTTATCATTATAAAGTCAGTTAATTTTCAGAGTAAATTTTTTTTTTTATTACTATAAATTTAATTTAAATAATAATAGTTTAATTAAATTTGTACATCCAAGTTACACTTAAAATAATACCCAATAATTGTATCATAAATTTTATTGTTATAAAAAAAGTGGATAAAACGCACTTCAGAGAGTAAAAAGAAAATTATGTTTTTTTTTTTGTAATAAAGCATTAATTTTAAATTATTAAAATTATTTTGAAGCAGAAAATCTTTTATCAGAATATTTGATTATCTTATATAAAATAAAAAAAATTTGTTTTATAGGTTTTAAAAAAGGATAGTTATGAGTATAAGCAGTTTATATATTTAGCACTGCTCTTAAAAAAAGGATATACCCCTACTAAACATGTCTTCATTTAGTATTATGCCTCTGCTTTTAGGAACAGTAATTTACTCTATTTATTTTATATTTGGAACCATATATTGTAAGCTTCATTATTAAACATGACACCAGGTGGCAATGCTAAGTAAATGGAACATGTTAATTTATGATAATAGCAAGGAAAGTAGTTTATTGTTTAAGGCTCGAACGGGATCTTTAGCAACAAGGGAATATACATATAAATGGGAAAATGTGAGTGATTTAGTTTGCAAGTTGTGGAAGGAAGGCATAGAGAATATTAGGCATCTGTTAATTCAATGTAAATGCTTAAAAGCAGAAAGAGTTCAAATAATGAAGTTATGGAAGAATAAATATAAACAAAGTGATTATACAGAAAGTGGGTTATTGGTTTTTATGCTGGGTTTGGGAAAAGATAAGGGGGATTTAGATATAAAGGTCATGGAGTTGACAAAGATTATGTTGTGGAAATGGGATGGAACAGATTATGGGAAAACTTAGGGTGGGGAATGGAAAGGGAAGGTAAAGTGGCTAACAGGTTTCTCTAGATATAGTGAATGAGAGATTCCTGACTGTATAAGGAGAAGTCACAGTACATCACATCTGAATAAAGAATTAATGTCAGTATACTTAGACAAAAGTTGGGATGATTGTGTTAGGAAAATTGTTGAGTGTTATAGTGGCAAGGAATGGGGTAGAAGAATAGATGCATTAATAAAAAATAGGGAATTGGATAGATGGAAAACTAGTATGGAGAATGAAAATAGTTTTAAATATAAATAGAAGTAATCAATATTGAGTGCGAGTTAATTTATAATAGCAAGGAAAATAGTCGAACAGGATCTTTAGCAACAACTGGATATACACATAAATGGAAAAATGTGGGAGATTTAGTCTGCAAGTTGTGTAAGGAAGGCTTAGAAAATATTAGGCATCTGTTAATTGAATGTAAATGCCTGCAAGCAGAAAGGATAAATAATGAAGTGTGGAAGAATAAATATTAACAAAGTGATTATACAGAAAGTGGGTTCTTAGTTTTTATGCTGGGTTTGGGAAACATTATGGGGGATTTAGATATAAAGCTCATGGAATTGACAAAGATTATGTTGTTGAAATGGAATGAAGCAAGATAGTGAATAATATGGGAAAAACTTAGGGCAGAGAATGGAAAGGGAAGATAAAATGGTTAACAGGTTTCTCTGGGCATAGTGGTTAAGTGTTTCCTGACTTCGAATAAGAAGTCACATTGCATATGTCAGTGAGGACATTTTGAGATTTTGTAAAACTTCTGAGGGACATTACTCCCAGCAACTACAATAAGAATATAGATTGTAGCTCTACTATCTAATGTCACTTGATTACTTAAACTTTCAATAGATAAGCCTTTATGGTTAAAGTGAATGAATTACTGCTCTAAAAGCATATTGATAATCACTAAAAAACTTACGATGGATATAATATATTATAGCTTGAAAATTAGAGTAATTAGAACTTTTATCACTTCTATAAGTATTTTTATATACATATAAAGTGTTTGATAAAAATAATTTTTATATATATTTTACACAAATAGCCAAAGATCCCCCAACATCAGCCAGTGGTAATTAATTTAGCAGAAGATTCATCAGATTCTGAAGATTCTTCATTTAATAAATCTGTTTTGGAAAATGCTCATTCTTGGGAAAATGGTCTTGATCAGTTGTTGAAACAAGCGAGACAAACTGCTAGTATATCAGTAAGTTAAGCTTTTTTCCTCTTTCTTTGAGATGATTTTTTAATAATTATATTACCAATTTCACCACTTCCTTTATTTTGCTATAATATCTTATATAAATCCAGTTTACACTTTTAGCTGTGAAGAAGGTTGAAGGACACTTGAAACATAAGATTGTGTATACATATATGTACAATAAAATTTTTTTATACAATGAATAAATGGGAATAATTATAATAATTAATTACATATTGCAAGCAGTAAATGCAGATTTCTTATTAATGCATTTAGTAGTTGATTTATCACAAATTCTCATAAAAAGGTAGAATTAAATGATGACCGACCACTTTTTTAACAGTTCTGAGATATATAATGTAAAAATATTGACGTATTTAACTATACTTCATTGCCATATAAGAACATTTGCATTTATAGTATTGAAAAAGTGCAATTTATTAATCTCAATTAATATGCTAAAATTCACATATGTTTCACTTGCATTATCTACACGAAAACTTGTCTGCCAAAAGAAAAGGTATATCACATTATATAAGGCAAGTGCTAAGTTGCCATCAAATTTAAAGCTTAGCCTGAAAAATCACGGTTTGTCCCCAAATCATACATATTTTTCAATATTATAGTAATACCTGACGGGTTTTGGTATGTCTTCATACAATATTTATATTAATAATAATAAAATAAATCAATAGTACTTACCTTTCTCCAGTAAAGAATTGTCCTATGATTTCATTAAGATCTTGAGTGACATACTTGTTCTCTTGAAATCTACTAGATCATTTGGGATAGAGTTGAGATTTTTCAGGCTTAAGTGTATAGTTCAATTTAAGTTTGTCTTTTTGGTATTGAGTTAGCTAAAAAAGGACTATCT
The DNA here is from genome assembly GCA_028023455.1 of Epiperipatus broadwayi. NCBI lineage: Eukaryota > Metazoa > Onychophora > Udeonychophora > Euonychophora > Peripatidae > Epiperipatus > Epiperipatus broadwayi. The sequence goes on along the minus strand of JAQFVV010013676.1, from coordinate 18,303 downwards.
AGATATATTTTAAATTAATAATAATAAGTAAAATATTAAACAGCATAACCAAAATAAGAAATCTTAACTATAACCGTTCACCCATCTTCCCAGTCGCTCTTACATCATATAATCTTATCCACACTGTAGTTAGTGTAGATATCGTATTTAAATTCATAATTGTTATAATTTTATGTGAATCTAGATTTGTGTATATTATTATATATTTAAAAATAACAGAACTGATATTTTATTTGCTTTACACATCATCCTGTCATTGCACAGAAACGTATGTTGATTGAAATGAGAATTTTGGTAGGCTATAAATAAGATGAAATTTTCATTAGAGACCAAGCCTTTATAATGTTGATCAACAAATACAAATTTAATTACATTCTTACCTTTTTATATGTATAAATGCTAACACCTATAAACTATAATTTATTATAGTCTTATTACTATTGATATAAGCTTATGTATTATCATTCATATTGCATTATTGATATGTAGCATATAGATTATTTTATAAAGGCAAGTCTGTAAATGGACTACTAAAGTCTATTTGATTCACTGTAGTTAGTCTTGTCTCATCCAATCATGTAAATCTCCAAGTCTCTGCTAGTTCTGTAATTACATAATGTCTTGTTAATATATATAAAATATGATCTTACTGTTTTCAATAGTTTAGTAGATAATAATAGTAGACGTTGTTGTCAACAAGAATTTCAATCATCATATGACATTGCAATCACAGATGAATTATATCTTGTGTGTATGCCTGCAATTAAGTATTTTGCTTGTTTTATTTAAATTTTGATTATATAATTTACAAAACTTGACATTCTAATACATGTGCTGTATGAATTTGAGGAATTAGTTTCATTCTTATCTTTTCAAAAACTTATTTTGTGTTTAGAATGAGAATATTCTTCAGTTTTATAAATTCATACAACGCAAGTGTCGGGGTGAGTCTTTTATGACTATTACAAATAAAACGTGCTAGATTAATAAATAATTAGTTATATAAACTTATCATTGTAACTTAAATTTTAGTATGACTATCCTTAATTGCATTTTTTCTCAAATTATATAATTCCAAATAATAAAATATATTTAAGAAAAAATAAATTAATTAGATACTCTTATAATAAATTAGAGGCATAACAATAAACTACTAATAATATTTACTTATGGCAAAATAAAAATAAAAATTGACATGTTTTGTAACTGGTTAGTCACCAAAACAAAGAAATAAACTAAAAAAAAAAAGTGCCAGTAAACATTATTATTATTACTTTAAATTTGATTTTCAAGTATTTAATTAGAAAGAGAATGGCTTTTAACCATTTTCACATGTGCCTTAAGCGTTTGTATAATAGACAAATGATGTAGTCTTTGATTATAGAGGAACTCTCAACACATGATAGGGATTTTATAAAAATAAGAGCAGCCATTTTTTAACCTAAATTCTTATTTATATAAGTCAATCTGAAGCTGAGTGCGAAGATATTACTCTCAAATTCACTATTTCCTTTCACGAATTAACTTATGTGAAATCTTTCGATTTGCGAGTTAATATTTAAGACCTTTTTAATGGAAATATAGAAACTAAAGTAACATTCTGATTATTTATTAAGTGCACAATAAGTCTGTAATTAAAACGAGAAAGGCTTTTAATTTATTTTACATATGCTTTAAACGTTTGTATAATAGCCAAACAATGTAGTTTTAGACTATAGAGGGAATTCTCAAACCTCATCACAAGATAGGGACTTTATAAAGATAAGGGCAGCCATCTTATCTTAAATTCTTATTTATATAATGACCCATCTGAAGCATCTTGATTTGGGAGTGTGAAGATACTTCAGATTGGCCTGTATAAATAAGAATTTAAGTTAAAGATAAGATGGCTGCTTTTATCTTCATAAAGTCCCTGTCTTGTGTTGAGATTCGAAAGTTCCCTCTATAGTCAAAAACTACATCGTTTGACTATTATACAAATATTTAAGGTGCACATGAAAAAGGTTAAAAGCCTTTCTCTTTCTAATTACAGACTTACTGTGTGCTTAATAAATAATTAAAACATTACATTAGTTTTTTTTATTTCCATTAAAAAGATCTTAAATATTAACTCCTTGTAAATTACAAGATTACATGTAAGTTAATTTGTGAAAGGAAGTAGTGGATTAAATATGAAGAGAATAATATCTTCATGCTTTCAAATCAAGAGGCTTCTGATTATAGTCTATATAGGTAAGAATTTAAATCAGAGATAAGACAGACACTCTCATCTTTATAAAGTTTCTGTCTTGTGTTGAGGTGCATGTGAAAAAGGTTAAAAGCCTTTCTCTTTCTAATTACAGACTTAATCATGTGTTTCATAAATAATTAGAACATTAACTTAGTTTCTATATTTCCATTAAAAAGATTTTAAATATTAACTCGTAAATCACAAGACTTCATATAAGTTAATTTGTGAAAGGAAATTGTGGATTAAATATGAAAAGAGTAATATTTTCAAGCTCTCAAATCAGGATGCTTCAGATTAGCCTATATAAATAAGAATTTAGGTCAGAGATAAGACTGCCGCTCTATATAAAGTTCCTATCTTGTGTTGAGGTTTAAGAGTTCCTTCTATAGTCAAAACTATATCGTTTGGCAATTATAAAAGCATTTAAAGTGCATTTGAAAAGGGTTAAAATCCTTTCTCTTTCTAATTACAGACTTAATAAATAATCAGAACTTTTCGAGTATTTGCAAAAAATGTTTATTTCTTAGGAGTTTTTTTACTGTGTCATCCAGATATATATAGAAGACATAATAACCTTTATGCATTTTTTTTAATGGAATTCCTTTGCAGTATTTATAAAATTGATTAAACAATACATTCCTGATATATGAGAAATGATTCGTCAAGATTTCATTCGAGAGTAATTTTTAAAAAGGATATTGATTTAGTTCCAGTTAAGTCTTAACAAAGCTGCTAAAAAAAACTTACACTTAGATTGAGTCACATGTAACTAGATATTAGATCTGTTAACATTCAATACATGTATTTTTCAATTGTAAAACTGATAAAACGTATATAACTTGATTTTGCCTAATTGACTCATTAATTATATGTCAGCCCTTTAAAGAAAAATGGATAAATCAGGAGGTCTCGTAGATAAGTCGATAAAATTTTTACTGACTGATTCATTTGACAAGAGTATTCTTGTTAAACCATGTGATCACCATTGCCTGTATTTATATATGTTGTTAAAACAGTGACAAATTCTTCATACTGTAATGCTATCCAGTGCAATCACAATAATCAATAGATACAAGAAGATCATCCAGAATCCCCAGACTAGTTTCTGGCTTTTGGCTTTCATCAGTGAAGAACTTTGGTTCTGAGAGCACTGCACCTAAATTTTAGGATCTAATACAACTCTTCAGCAGCCCACCTTTTATATTTTTAATTAACTATAAAACTATGATGAAAATATATAATGTTTTCAATCCAAGCTCATTTGCTTGTATTAGTCATATAAATTTGAACCCAGTTCAGTATTTATATATTTTGATGTCTTTGGTTCTTTAATAATCTTAATCACCATCATCCTATGGGTAAGAATGGTTTACACCACTAAGCGTCACTTGAGATGATGTTTAATAGTTTAATAACATTCCTGCCCCTAGAGTGATGGGAATTGGATTCAGATTTATATGATTATATAAGCAAATGAATTTGGATTGAAAACATTATTTTTCATTTTGGACTCATAGCTTTATAGGTAATTAAAAAGATGAAAGGTGGTTATGGAGAGTTGCATTAGCTCCTAAGATTTAAGTGCAGTGCTCTCAGATTCAAGGCTCCTCACCGATGAAAGCCACAGGCTAAAAATTAGGGTGGGGATATTGAATGAGTAAATCGGTAGATAGAGATTTTAATCTCAAACCTTCTTACATCCATTGATTACTATGTCCTGCACTGGATGGCACTACTGCATGGAGAGTTTGCCACTGTTTTAACAGCTTGGGTAAGAATAGTTTAGTTGGTGAGAACTTCACCTTAAATTTAGTATTTATGAATCTATAATTCTATAGATCCTGGGTTCACTTGCCATGCTTAGATCTGGTCAGGCCAACACACCTCTATACTGCTACTATTAAAAGTTGAATGTATTTAAAAAGTTTGAATTTTTCCAAAGACATTTGACAATTATTCTGAATGATGGAAATAATCCAGGCATGTAATTATAAATATTTGCATTAGGTTTAAATTTTAAGATTTATTATGATCTACATAAAATTTGCCTTTTTAATGTCAGTAACTTTTATTCTCACCAGTAATTACTGATACTAGTATATCTGTCCTGCTACTTCTCTTAAATTTTGATGATGATTGTTTTTTTAATTACAAATTAGAGTTGGCACCATGAAAATTATTTCAGTATATATTAACTACTAAATTATTATTCTTAATATTCTTGCAAATAATTTATTTGTACATTTCAAAAACCTGATTGCAGCGATTGAAATGAGAATTATGTTAATGATTCCCAGATATATGTCAAGCACGTTTTTTGCAAAAAATATTAAAAATATTTGAATTTTATTAAAATTAAAGTCTGTATGAATGAAATGTAGTAATTTCTAATCAAATAAAGGATGATCATTAATCATTTATATGCATTTATTAAAAGGCAATTGTAATAAATAGGTGCTTGCTGAGAATTTTAATTCATTTATAAAATAAATTTGGGTGATATATGTAAATAGTAGAGTTTTTTATTGAATTGGAAAAAAAAGATATGTATATGAATAAATGGTATTAATCCTTTAGCCATGAGTGCTGCTTAATGGTGTTGTTTATTTGCAAAATCACATAAAATGTAACATTAATTTTCTTAGGTATTTTAATTGTTTTTTGTCTTTTTTTTTTTTTTATTGATGTTATGGTAATTTTTTTGTTCAAACTTTTTTTTAATTTTATAAATATAGTCAAACTTTTTTTTTTTTTAATAATCCAGACACACATAAAATATAACAGCGGACCGGCTTTAATTCACACATTAGGTATTTTAATTGTATCTTTGTCTTTTTTTTAATGCTGTTACAGTAATTTTTTGTTTTGTTTATAAACATTGTCAACCTTTCTTTTTATAATCCAGACACGCACACACATAAACAGAAAAAGAGCAATGAAAACTGTTTTGCTTTTTTATTAATCAAAATACGAAATAAACTGTTTTTGGTCTTAAGGTCATTTGACCTTTTTAAATCATTATTTTTTCATAACAAGTGAAATGGGGGGGGGGAGGAGAAAACATTTTTACAAGTTTCTAAAGAATCTACTGTGGATTGTGTCTCACAGACATCTCTGAGAGGATGGCCAGAAAAATGTCTTCCTTCTTGTGCAGACGATGCCAAATAAATTCTGCCAGATTAATTGTCCAGCAATTCCTGGCATATCCGCGTTGTTTGCAGTTTCGCGACTTCAGCAGGCCCCGAAGACGCTCGGCATTGCATGTGAATGCCTGTCGTCGTGTCCACAAAGTTGTAGCGGTGATTAACTGTCAGGTGTTGAAACCCTGCAGACTGCAAACTGACAGTCTTGTAGCCCTTCCAACAATCAGATAAGTGACCCGGGCTTCACATAAGTCTTTCAGAGCCTGCATAAGTATGGATGCTGATCGGGAAGGAACAGCAGTTAAAAAAACAAGTCCTGATGGTTTTTACGACGACTCCACAGTCTCATCGACCTCAACAATCAAACTGGGCCTGCCTATTTGACGGCAAAGCCTGGCTTCCAGGCTCTCACAGCACAACTCACGTAGTCCATTGGTCCAATACAATACTACATTCTTGAATATTCAAGCTCTAAGCGGACACTTTTACTATCAACTGTTCGTGGCTCCAATAATAGATAACACGGAGTGCTTTACACAACGGGATTCTAGAGCTGTCAAACCAACTACAATTCTTAACATAACACCTTTGATCGCTTGAACATGAAGAACATTTGTATTGACTTGTTGTATTTGTAATATAAACCCTCACAGACGATTCACAAATGCAGGCCTTCTCATTTATTAGTACATTCTTTGCTTGCAGAAAGTCTATAGCATCTAATTCTGTTGATGGCAAATCTTTCAAGCAGTCTATTTGTTTGCTAAAATGCGCTATTTTGTTTGTCTCTACAAGATGTTACTTGATGCGTGACCTCCTCAGAATTCAGTTCGTTCCTACATTTGGACTACTTTTGTCACCTTCAAATTTTCCTCCAGGACGAATTTAACTTTGTGACAATTTTTCATCTTAGTCAAATTGCATGATTTAAAAAAAAAAAAACGTTTCAAAGTAAAAACACTTGAGATACACATACCCTCACATAAGACGGGAGAAAAAGATTATGTGTGAGAATTCGCATAAAGTGATTCGCGAAGCCCAATGCAGGTCCTAATATTTATGTGCAACACAACACCTTCAAGGCAACCTGTAATGTCTAATATAAACATACAGGATGTATTAGATATAATACATGCTCTGTGGTCGTTCAAACGATATTTTTATGTGATTTTACACATAAATAACACCATCAAGAGGCACGCACGGCTAAAGGATTAATACTCCAATATATGAATAAATTTTAATTATTTTATTACCACATCTGTCGTTTATGTGTCCAATAAATTTGAAGTATTATTTGATACAGTGTATTTTACATTTGTATTTATATCCATTTTTTTTTTCAAAAACTTTTTATATTTTCATAATAGATAACTAGAATAAAAAAAATAGAATGATTTATAATTTTTTTTTACTTTATTCTTTCTTACTCTTATCTGTTCATACATATATTGTTTCTCCATTTTTATTCTCATTATTGTTTAATATTCTATATAAAGATGTGCTTGTAGAATTTATAATTTTTAAATCTTTTAATTAATAATGTCAGTTTGTCTGGCTTACGCATATCATCGACCAATGTTTGATTACATTCATAGTCTATTATATTGACTCATTATTTTTTAAAAAATAGTTGTACCATCTCTTGCATCTTTCATAAAATTTTATATATTACAAATGCTTTTATTAATAATAATAAATTTGAATTTTATTCTAATGTGAAAATCTAATATTGTTCTCCTATATCTAGTTATAAAATTCACAAAATTGAATTAAAATTTGAGATACTATTTTTATACAGCTCGTAATAAATAATCAGTGTACACCTTCATAAAATTATAATTACAGTAGTATTTTTTTTTAATTGTTAGAATGCATATTAATTAATCTTAGTCTTCATTCTAAACTTTATCATATTGTTTTTTTGCTTGTTAAAATGTTAAATAATATAAACTAGGAATTGACAATGGAAGACGCTTCTTCATTTTTATTTACATGGTTAAAAATATGTTGTTGTTTTTTTTGTGGTTAATTATCTGATTAATCAACTAATATTATGAAGCATTGTTTATATATGATCTATGTATGGACAGTTGTAATTTTAATGTTATTGCTTCTTTATATTTGGAATTATGCTATCTTGTTCTTAAGTTTATTTTATAGATTTAGTTTGTAAATTATTAATTTTTAATTAGTATATTTGTATTGATTTTTTCTTTTTAAATTTAGTTTAATTATATTTTTGATTATGATTGATAAGATAATATTTTTGATTTAACAGTATTTGTATTTGAATACACTTTTTATTTTATTTTATATATTAGAAAACATCTTCACTATCAAAATTGTCTACAAACACTCCAAAAGCTATGTATGATTTACCTCGTGCACATTTACTGGAATATCGAAGACTAAAATTGGAAATAGAATTCAGGGAAAGGTTAAAAAAATCTGGAAGTTCTGCAAATTCTCCTGTACAGTCTGATGTCGATGTTGGAGAAAGTGATAAAACATCAGTTTTAAATTTAATTGAATTTGAAAAAAAATTAAGAATTAGTGAAAACAAACTGATGCATCATCGGTAAAAAGTTGCTTTTCTTTTTAAGTTTTATATTAATTAATACACACACATATATATATATTAATGTAGATATAAATTTATTTTTACATATGCATGTATAAATATATATACCATATATATATGAAACTGCAGTTTGCATATCTGGATGTTTTGTAATTGTTGAAATTATTTAGAAATTTTTTTTTTTTTTTAATATTGACTGACAGTAATTATACCTTCATTTGCAAAAGAAAAAAAAATCAATTCGTTTTTATTAGTTTCAGGGGCTTTAATTAAATAATATCTACGTTAACTGAGATTATTTCGGCAAATTTAGTCAGATTTAAAAATAACTTGAATAATAATAAAATCTGATGCTAAAATTTTTTTGCAGGTTTGAAGAACTGTGCCTTTGATTACTTTTTTTATTATTATCAACCTAAAATTGTGATTCATTTCATTTGGGAGGTGTTTCTGAAACTTAAAAGATTTTTAGATTTTTTGACAAATCACTAAACATATTCAAATTTGTAAACTGTGTGCTTCTTAGAAAATGAAGTAAGAGAATATGAAATAATGTAAATTAAAAATATTCATTTTATTTGAGAGGTGTTTCTGAAAAATTTAAAAAAAGTTTTTAACAAACTGAAAAACATATTGAAATTTGTAATATGCTCAGAAAATGAAATAAGAGAATATGAAACTATATAAATTAAGAATAAAAATAAACCTTCAAATTATTTTTTATGCCTTTAAAATGGAGATCTTTTATAACATGGATAACAGATAGTTCAGTTATATTTTAAAGTCAATCATAGCTTTTTTTAAAAAGTAGTATTTTTTTTTTTTTAATTAAACAAAATGAGAAAAGTGATGAAGATAACTTCTATATTTCCATCAGGCTTATAAGTAATAATGTCATTAATATTTCCATGATTATTTTCAATGATTATCAATCCACTGAAAGATGATTTTTCCAAATTTAACTTAATTTCTCTAGTTCCTAGCTTTTTGTAACTATGTCACTAGGACAAATTTTTTACCCATTTCATGCATGTTATCCTTCCGAGTTTTTTACAATCGCTTATGATCTATTTAGAATTTTCCCATCCATGTATGGTGTTTTCTACCAACATTTCAACTTTAATTTAATCTAAATTTTTAAATGGTGACAGTACTAGTTTGTTTCCTCATGTCATATATATATAAACATTTTGCTATATAGATTGCACACAGTCTCCATATTGCTATTTTATTAATTGTTCTAATCTGAGTAGAAAAGATTTAATAAAAAAAATTTTCCCAAGCATATAAGCTAATTTTCATTTAATAGTAGTATTTTTTCCAAAAGCACTCCATACATGTTTAATTCTAAGATATAATTTATTCATTATAATTCCATAAGTGTTAATAATTTAAATAAAATATATACTGTTATTAACTTTTACTGTATTACGTTAATTTTTATTTTTTCCTTTTTTTAAAAAAAGTCATTAAATATTACCTTAGATTTTTTAGTATTTACTTTTAGAACTAGTTTTGTTTTGTCCTTTTATATGCTAACTTTTTGGCATATCCTGCAGTTTTGAATATTATTTGCATAATGCCTATATTATTTGCACAATCTGTAAGACTTAAGTAATCTCTATTTTTTTCCCCCCATTGTAATTCATAAAATGCATCTTATACAGTTGCTGCAAAAAAATTGTGGAGAGATGGAATCACTTGTATCATACACTCATGTCAGTTGTTAATTTTTTCAATGACACCATATGGCAATTATATTGATTAATGTTGATAGTTTGATAAATATTCTTCAAAATTTAATCATATTCTGGGACCATCTTAATATTTCAAAGTTTTAATCATCTTGAAAAGCTTATAGAATCAAATGCCTTTTCATAATCTATTAATTCAATGTAAAGTGGCAAATCATACTCCTTGGTTCTTTGTATAATGTTTTTAATATTTTGTGATCTATTGATTACTTTTAATCCATTGGTTTTGTGTTGTTTTATTGATTTGAATCCAAAGTTTTCTACGAACACACTTTGCAATAATCAAGGAAGATTTATAGGTCTATAATTTCTATCTTATTTTTCATTTTACTTAAAGGCATTAAAGAAGAATCATTATAGCAAATCTTAGATAAGAAATAGAGAAATTGTTGGTAAAGCTATATTTACAAATATCTAAATAGTAAAGATATACCACATGATTGACAAAATTAGTAATGATGTTAATAGCAAACTTCTGAATGTGATATTTATACCGTCATCATAGCAATTGTTATTATTTTGTAATTATTTATATGGTAAATTAATATGTATAGGCTACACATCAATAAGTGTGGGTAATTTATGGCTTTTAGATCTGTGTTTAAGATAAGAAAATATCATATTTTTCCTTCTCAAATAAGAGTTCATTGAAAGCAAAATGAATATGTGAATGTGTGTAAAGATGCTTATACTTTTTTGTGTGTACAATTTAACAAAGAAAATTAAATAATAATCCTTATTTCCCAGATGAAACTCATCAGTCAAGACAACATTTGGCAAGTCAATATAGAAAATCTAATTAAGGAACTAAACTGCCATTTAATGATGACTCATTATTTAGCTTCTAGAAAGAACTTCAGGCTGTATTAAAGCAAAGGAAAATTGCAATAATCAAAAAGTCTAATATTAAATGGGACCAATTACTTTTAAATGCGCAATATTGGAAGTATAAGTGTAATGAGTTTTATAATAAATAAAATAAATGGAAGATCAATTTTAGATTATAGAGAGTGATATTACATCGTGTAAAGTGGCAAGATTAGTTTTTCACATTAATGGAATATATCAAAATTTATATCCTAAAAAGTTTTAATTCAGTGTTTTAAAATTGTAGATTTTAATGCTAGAATTGACAAATGTTTGAAAGATAAAAGTGATATAGATAGATTTGGATATAGAAAGAGATATGAAGGAAGATTTATGGAAAAAGAAAATTTGTAATTTGATTTTTTTTTATCTAAACATACAGAATACTCTTAATCAAACTAAACATTTTTTTTTAATTCTCCAATTGAAAAATGAAAAGAAGTTTGGATGTGTAGACAGACAGGAAAGAGAACATAAACTAATGAAATTTATAGGAAAAGAAAAACTATATTTTATGAATTCCTTTTTTGAGATAAATTGAAAGCAAAATTGGCCATGGTAGCATCCAAATGAAAATGCATCAGAAATGGTTATATCATTCAAGACTATAATGTACTTAATAGAGTTGGTGGATGTTTGGATTGATTAATGAATATATATGTTTCAATGCAATATTGGAGAGAGACAAAAGCTCTTAAGACAGTAGTAGAATTTGATATTCTTAATCTTGAGAAATACTTTGTTGAATTTAAGTAAGAACTTTCAAATTGTTTTAAAATTATACCAGACTTTGATAGTGGCTCAAACTTTAAATGAATTCAATAAGAAATTAATTAATACTCTACTAAGGGTTATTACATATGTAGTTGGTGTAAATAAAAAAACAGCAGTTTCCCAGTAAATTTTCATACAGAGTCAAGACAAATTGTAAAGAAAAGAAGAAATATGAAAACATTTAAAAATGATCCATTTAGAATTTTGTAAATGGGTACCAAAAAGTATTAGCGATCACATAACCATGCTATGATTTAGAATTGGTAAGAGAAGATCTAGAAGAAAAAACTTTCATGGTATAAGAGTTTCTTGATATTAAAAGCAAGTTGTGTAAGTGATGAAAAGAAAAGATGATAACCACAAATTGTTAAAAAGAGGGACATCATCAAATAGTATGTGGAAAAGTTTATCACCATCAGTCTACCTAATTGCACAGAGTGATGTACCATCCAAAAATAGATAATTATTCCAGTTTATGCGATCATTTTTTGTTTGAAAATTTATACTTGCAAATAATCAAATAAAAAATCTCAATATTATAAATTACAGTCTAGTTCTATAACCAGTAATTTTTAATATTTCTACCTTTGATCATCACATATTGTTCTTGGTTGAATACCTTATAATCTGTGATATATGAGGGCCTTGTGAGTTTAAAAAAGAAATGAGCATTCATACACACCTATATTCTATCCTTAGGAAACCCCAATTAATGATTGATGTAATAATCAACAAGCATCTAATGAAAAAAGGCCATGATGTTTTATTGTTCTTAAACTCAAGAACAAAAGCTAGTGAATCATAATTATTAACATGTGTTGGTCAGCAGTTGATGAAATTTGTTTACTATATAAAAAATCTTCAATCTCAACAAATTTGAAAAATAAATTAACCTTTTATATATTCCCAAAGTATTACAGAAAAAGAATATGTGCAGAAAAATATAATGTAAGCTTTCGAACTGCCCCTTCACTAAACACTTCTGCTTAACAATTTCAAAGGACAAACTGCCATATCAGCACACTAAATTGTCTACAAAATTTAACGCTACCAATCTACATGTAATTTTGCATATTGTGGGGAATCTAGGGCTAATCTTACAATTAGATTAGCCAGCAAAAATACCCATACAATAGAGCACTTAAGAATAAAGAATCCAATATTTATAGGTCATGGACAATAAAAATGCAAATTTCTTCTGCTACAAATTGTAAATTAATAAAAACCAACACTTCTGTTGTTATTTAGTAGAAGTAATATTAAATACAATTTATCCAAACCACCTTGAACACTTTTTAGCAAAATCCTTTAATGTACATATATACATACACATTACATTTTGACTATCCTGCAGTCTTCATCAGAGCTATGATATAATGAATAAAATAAAACAAAATACCTTAACTATGTAAATAATACTATAAAAATGTAAACAATAAAAAACTACAAACAACATAAAATATATAACAATACATAATTAAACAGAAATAAATTAATCAAACCCAAATAAAATAATCCAGTTAATATAAAATAAAATATACAATATAAATAGAAAATAAATATAAATTATACATGTGTATTCCTAACTTTATACATACATATTCAAGAACAATTATTTAAAAAAAAGTGGTCAATGTGATTTGGATAAATTGTATTTATAAGATATTGCAGCAAAATAAAGGAAAGGATGATTTTGGTAAAATTTCAGAGATAATATTATTAATATATACTATTAAAATAATTGCCAAGTGCTTACAACACGAACATGTTCTTATCAAAGCAAATTCTGTAAAACATGGACTCCTTACAAACTTAAAAACTCACTTTACCAACCAGACATCACTAATCAGAAAACTAGTTTGTTTAGCATTAATTGCATTTTGGAACTTCCTAATTAAATATGATTCTTTAATCTTTCGTTTCCTGTCATGTGGCTCATACATCAATATATTAAACTTTTGTGGAATAAAACTATGACCGTTGCACATTGATGAATATAAAATGTTGAGTATACATGCTATCTTCGATCGCTTTTTTATATGAATAATTATGTTATTGCAAATGATATTTTATATTCATCCTCATTTCACTAATATAAATAGCACAACATCCTGAAACTGGACAAACAATAGAATATATATTTTGACATTTATCTTTCAGTCAATTTACTTTTAATATTATTTAATTTCTTATTAAGATTGGGTAATGTGAGCCAAGCTATTCTATAATCATTACTCATAATTGATGCTAACTTATCCTATATTATAGGTATATATGCCATAGACACCCATTTTCTATGGTCAACTTTATCAGTATACCCCTTAGATCTTTTCTGATAATGGTCATTTACAATCCTCTGCAGCATATTAAAACCAACATCTACTAAATCTTGAGTATATTTCTCTATGTTATCCTTTCTATCTGATTTATGAAAACCTTACAACTGATTATGATGCAAAAATGACGTAAATCCGACCATCTTATGCGAAATTGGAGCTTAGGATGTATAAAATCCCAAACATTTAATTGCTTGATTTTCATTTTGTATATAAAAAAATTATCATTATATGATATTATTAAATCCAAAAACTTAATTGATGGATTCCGTTCCTCTTTTATCATCCATCTTAATCTACCGACATTTTGCAAGCTATTAATAATTTTTACAATAATCTCCTGTTGTCCATATATCAGCACATCGTCAACTTATCTACAATATATCATATTACTATTTGATCTTAAAATAGGATGTACAATACACTGTTCAATACTATCATGAAAAAGATACTCATAATATCACTAATAGCTAAACCTATAAGCCAATCTTTCTCCATACTATACAGTTTGTTATCATATGTTGTTATCTTCTCTCTACTTATTCATTCCAATACCCTAATTATGAAATTAATTTTCTTACAGTTCATATTTAAGCACATCAAATAGCCTTTTAATATTTTAGTAGATTCTGCTCTATCTATAGACCCATAATAACTTCACAACATCCAATGATGCCAACCTATATCCATTTATAGTTACAGATCCATCCAACAACTTAGCACATTCAAAAAATGATTTCAATGTATACGAACCAAAATCCACTTCATTCTGCATCCACTGTGCAAATAATGTTAGATATTTTTTGGTGGTATACTCCATTAATTAAAATCTAATATTAATTTCAATGGAACTCTACTTTTATGTCCATAAATTTGATTTATCAAAGGCTGAAATTGTGTTTTGGAGAGGGAGGACAGAAAATGAAAGATTAAGGAGGTCTTGGCATTAGCAAAAGACCAATTCTCATTAAACAGAAAAGATATTTTTGAATATTTAAACAATTACTAATTGTATATAAAAGTTGAGAACACTAAAGAAATTAGATTGCTTATGAATATGATATTTTTCATATTGAAAGCATGCTAAACATTAATAAAATCAAAGTTTAAATTATAATGACTACCTTTTCTGTATAAATGTTCATAATATTTATTTAAATATTATGATAATAGCATGTTTTTCACTTATTTTTCTAATGCATCATAAAGGAATTAAAGAATATTTTTTCATATAATAAAACTTTATGTTTATCCTTGATATATATTATGTATATTAACTTCTGGGTGTGTGTATATATATATTTAAATGTTAGAAATTTAATAGGGTTGCTCTATATATTTATAAATAGTTTTGAGCTATGCTGTATTGAAACAAAGTGCTAATTTAAAATAGATATAATGCTGAAATAACACTATATAGCAATGCTATTTATATGAAATAATTTAAACTAAAATTGAAAATCTTTTATAAAAATTCATTTTTGGCTTTAAGCATTTTAGACAAATATTAGATTATGTAATTTCAGTTTGAAACTCTGATTTTCAGTTGATTTTTTTTATTTCATTATATCATAACAATATTATTTTTTTTAAAATACATTAGACATCCTGTTAAATTTTTGACATTTAAATATATAAACTTTTATAAATCTTTTAATTTAAAATAAATGTGTCAGGCATGCATATGCATATATTAATACAGAATCCAAATAATTATATGATTGCTTACAAAAATAAGAAGTACTTAAATATTTTTATTTAGTTACAATGAACAATTACCTTTAAACTATAGAAAATATTGTGAATATTTAATTATATAAATTACTGAGTTCTCATTTATAATAAAATAATATATAACTGCAAAATTTGTTTCTTTTGCCAATGTGATATTTAAATAATTGTTATATTCACTAAGATACTATTTAAAAGCTTATGAAGAATTTGGATTAATATTAATTGCAAATGTATAAATTGTCTTAGTAAAAAAGAAAACACATTTAAAACAAAATCAAGAGAAAAGAAAAATTTAACAGGGGAAATATGAAGACAAAAATACAATTTTTTAGAAGAAAATAAAAGCCATAGGCAGAAAAAAAAATGGAGAAGTTGAAAAGTATTATACCGTTTAATAATGTATTAGTATTTTTAGAAAATAGTACTATAATAATTTATAAACTGATGTTATTGATTAGCAGAACTTCATACATTAACTTTTTTGCATCTGTTTAAATATAGCAATATTTTATATTATACAAAAATGTTTGGTTTTTACTGATTTAGGTAGATGTGTGTGTTTTATATACTTTTATTATTATTTTTGTTTTTGTATTTTTATTGATTTTTTTTTTTATTTCAGTGACACAATGCAAGTGGATCGTCAACTTTTGAAAAAGTTAAATGGACAATTGAATGTGAAAAAATCTAATCAAAGATCTGCAGAATTGAAAGTTCAGAAAGTTAAAGAACAGTTAGTGGCTGCGGAAAAAATAGTTTTGGCAAATAGACAAGTGATACAGAAATTAAATGAACAAGTAATTATTTTACTTTAATTTTTAGAATGAGAAAGTATATCTCTAGCTAATGAATAGGGAAACATGAGGATAGATAGAAATCCCTAACAGCAATGGCATAATTAGGACTGTGTTTTACATATCAATGCATACAGCAAAAAAAAATCACATTATTATTTTACTAGATTAGTCAAAAACTGTTTATCTGTGATATTATTTTATTGACACAGTTATATTCCATTAGTTGTGAAACAGTAATCGTATTTTTTTTTTTTGTAATTGTATAAAAGCTTATAATTACAAAAAAAAATACGATTACTGTTTCACAACTTTTAATTAAGGGTCTATGTAAGGAAATATATATATATTGTAACCTTCCAGGTTGGCACCAGGAAGAAATGTGGGAAGTTCACATTTGTGCTAACAATGGCTAAAGTTAATTATCAAATAAAAATGAATTGAGACGTAATTTGCTAGTTAAAATTAGGATTTAAAAAAAATTAAAACTTTAATTGGATGTACTGATTGGTAGAGTTTTGGATTATGTGTGTTTGGTAGTAGAAGAGAAGGATGACCAATATTAGGGATGTTTATATGTAGTAGAAAAATTTACATGTCATAATAAGCAGATACATAGATATATTATTAATTAGAATTTTTTTTCCTATATTTTATTTATTAATTATATATTGTTCATAATCTTATGTTTAAAAATGATAAATATTATTTGTATATTAGTGAATAACATTTATAAATTAATATTTGATGTTTAATATTTTTTTATTATTATTATTATGTTTATTCCATTCAAACATTGTATTGTTAAAATTTTATAAGTAAAATTCTGGCACGTTTCCAAAGTTGATTGTAATAATAAAAAAAAACACAGAGGGCGTGAGTGAAGAAAGACATAGAGTTTAAAACTTGAAGGAAAGTAAAAAAAAGTTCCGAGGAAGAAGATGTAAAAAAAACTTAAAAGAATCAATAACTCTCTAAGAGTATTAGAACAAATATAAAAAAACATCGCAAGGATTCTAATAATATACCTGTGGAGAATTTTTGTTATTATACTACTGGAATGATATAAAAATGAGAAGATAAACACCCCCCCACCCCCCAGAGGGATACCAGCCTCCAAATTTCTGCCAAACGATGATGCATATTCACTACCTTCAAAATACCTGGATGATATGTAAGCTAAATTATTATGATTTATTCTAAAGTATTGCCAAAGCTAAATAATATTAAAATGACAAAATTGTGTAAAATAAAGCTAGCTAAAATTTTCTTATTAGACGCTAGAATTAAACGCTTGATTTTCAATTTAAAGAATTTTCTATCAATATTCTACAAAATAAAATTTAAAATGAAAAAGTTTATCTATTTAATCTTATATCAAGAAGATAGTTTTATATTGTATAACTTTGCTATTCACGCATATATAACAATAATTCCAATGCATGCAAATGTTATTTATTACGCCTATAACGGAATTCTAGGATTAAAAAAAAAAAGACTATTGTCATTCTTAATAAATTATGCTTTAACAATAGATAGACATTTTTTTTTATGTTATAATTTAATTTGTCTTTGAAACTAACATGTATATTTCTTTCAACTTTCAATTTTTTTTAAAAAAAACTTAACATGTAATGATGGTATATTGATAAGTATTTTCGTTATTGACTACAACATATGTATAACCAATTTTTTTTATTTTTTGTTTTCTTTTAAAAAACAAAACAATGTAACTTCATATCATTATAATATGATAATCTATTATTTTGTATGATCTAGAAATTATATTATAGGTGATTATAGATATTCGGATGTGTGCGTGATGCTATAAATTATTATTTTAAAAATTGTATTTATTATGCTTCAATTATGTTAATGAAGTTTATAAAAAAAAAAATAAAGAATTAAAACCTTGTCTGTTATAAGTTCGTTATATAGGAAGTATATTGAATGTGAGTTGAAGGTAGAAATGGTCAAGGGACGATTAGATTATTTAGATTGAGTTTGGAGATATTATTTAACTCTTACATGTATAAGTGTTTGGTTATTGTTTTTCCCTGCCTTTCTTTATTTTGTATGGTTTATGT
>JAQFVV010013675.1:0-85726 GCA_028023455.1 Epiperipatus broadwayi | reverse complement strand
AGAGAGAGAGAGAATGACCATTTACACCTTTCAATTTTTATTGTAAATTATCACAAGAAAAAAATGAAGCATATAAAGTTATTCATTTATATAAACCTTATAAATGCTCAATAAATTTGTTATTATAAATTGCTTCTCATAATGCTAAATAATTATAAACTTATGTTGCATTAAAAATTATTAGATAGCAAATATGCAAATGATTTCGCTTACTTAAATATTTTTCTCACACTCTTAGAAAATAACTACTGTTAAATCATACCTAGCAAAATTAAAAAAACAAAGTATCACAAGCAGGATTTTTATTGGGGGAGAGGAGAAGGGGTTGTTCAGTTATCGTTTTTTGTATATTTAGCATTTATTTTGGGAATTATTTTATAAAATCTGCAAATATTTGATTGCAAATTTTATTTGTCTAAAATGAATATGTGAACATTGCAGACTATGAACAAAGCAAAAGCTTTTTTTTTTTTTACCAGAAGATAAATATTTCAGCAACTGATATGATGTGATTTGATATGGCTTTTCTCTAAATAAAGGCAAAAGTTTCTACTCATAGGACTATGTACCCAGTAACTCTGTTAGCCAAGATGCATCACAAAAAAATATGTATTTATTTTCAATCTTAATTACCTAATAATTTTTGTAGTCCTAGTTTATTTCGTTTTTCTTCTATTTTATTTCAATATAATCTTTTTGATAATTTTATTATCTTGTCTTCATATTACCCAAATTTATTACAAAAATCTAAAAAAAAAAAAAAGTAACATAAAGTCTCTACCTTTTTATTTCTTTATCTTATTATTTTTCATTCTCCATACAATTTGTCATGATCGTCTTTCAATATTCTCAAAAAATAAGTGTTCATCACCTTTTCACTTATCTCACCATAAACTACAATAACAATTAAAATCCTTATTTCATTTTTGCTTCTTTCACACTAATGATCAATGTTCTTACCCTTACATTAAATAATAATAAGCTCACTTCAGGGTTGTGAAATATTATTTTATATTTATTCATATAACATTACAGTATTTTTTTTTAATATTGGTTTTCTGAAACTTATTTTTTACTTTTTCTACTTATTGGTAATATTTTCTCTATACATTTATCACATTTCTTCTATAAATAAATAAATGGAAATAAATTATCTATTAAATGATCTTTATAATCTGATTGCACTATCATTAGCATTCATTGATTATTTATTATTTAAAAACTTGTATAGGGCCAATTGTTTCAAAATGTAATTTAATATAATTTGTGAAATCAAATGACTAATTCAACTTTCATAATTATTTTGTTATGAATTTTCATGTTTATATATTTTTTTTAGTGACCAAGTTCTCCGTAAAACTCTGCTTTGAATTTGTTTTATTCTTAATATAATTACTGATTGTATACAATCTGTTTTCAGCTATAGAATACTGCAGTGTATCTTGTATCACATCTGTACATCTTTATAGTTAAGAGTAAACTATTTATAAAATACCATATTTCTATATGTAAGAAGTTAATTGGAAAAATACAATTCTTTTTTTTTTTAAATTACAGTATTTGAAATTCATAAAAAATTATACAAAAATATATTATATTCCTATAGAAAAAAATATATAACAAATAAATTGAACTAAGTAATGGCGAAAACTTTTTTAAAAAAAAACAACAACTTATTCTTATTATATTTAAAAGTTTTAAAAATAAAGAATGTAAAGAGAAAGATAGTAAGAAATTTATTGATAAAATACAATAAATTTTTAAAATTCATCTTCAAAATCAATAAAGCAGTTGATTTTTTTTTAATTTTTGTCTGATTTATATTTTTTTAACATTTAACAATTAATATGTATATATTTTTTGTATATTTTATGAAATTTGAATGACCTTATTTTATATAGACGTATGCATCATAATGGCTTAGAATTTATTTAGTTTTACAATGTAACCAAAGAAGGAATTCATATATATAAAGACTTCAGACATGAACCAAATAATTTTCATTTCAATATACATTTTTATTTTGTTTGTAAAAGTAAAATATAATAATAATGAAAGATTTATTGTAAGCTTGTAAATCCAAAATCAAATTATTCTTATAAAATAAAAATAAGGATTTCATTGTTTGGAAGTTGGTAAGAAGCTAAGGTATCAGAAATGACAGCGTTGGGTCATTATCTATGGGTTTTTAATCTTTAAAATCTGCAATTCTATCCCTGACCAAATTATGCAAAACAAAATACAATATAAACATGTGTTATTTAGTTATTTTAATATTTTAAAGATAAAATGAAGAATAAATAAAGCTATACGAAATATATATGAAGTATGTACTATCTATTTATTTTACTTCAAAACTATCTATTGTAAACTTTGAATAACCAGTGTATGTAGATAATTAAGCGATTACATCTACACAAGTTATATAAGTAGAGAAAGTCACATGATGCCATATTGATCTCATAAATTATGTTAAAAGAATGGCAAGTAATGGTAAACTATCATTGCTGAAGATCAAGTTTTAATACTTGGTGATAGTATTCTATTAAGTACATCATCAACCTGACTTCAGGCAAAAAATTATCCTAAATGTAACTATTAATAATCAGAATTGCGTTATATTAGTTTGCTATAAAGTGATGACTCTGAAATATGTATACATATATATGTGTGTGTGTCAAAAAAAAACAATTCTTTTAATTTTTAACTCATTATTCATTGTACCTGTATATATGCTATATATGCATATGTGTCAATGAAGACTCCTGAATAAAAAAAATATAGAAATTTATATAAGTAGTACATGTAGACGCAATGGTATATGCTACAAGTAACTATTTTATACTGTACAAGTGCTACAACAAATACAATTAAATCCTACAACAAATACCAGTGTTAGGTAGGGATACTGTTAGCCAAAGTAGGATGTGACTAGCACAAATTTTTTTATTGCCTTCCTGCATTAATTTGTTTATGTAGCAGTAATTTTTTTAAAGGTTACATACTATGCTTTTCTCTACATTTTAGCCATGAACCAGCAAAATAGAATGAAAAGCTAATTAATATTCTTATTTAGGAAGATTGTTAATATGGTATGTAAAACATAAATAGATTAAATCAGTTTTGTAATATTTTATACGAATTTTGATTTTATATATTTTTTTTCCTGATTAAATGGTTTATGTTGCATGGTAATTTTGCTCTAATCTCTGATGAATGAATTACTACTAATTACATCAATTTCAAAATATATTATAAAGAAAAACATTCTGTAACTTATGTTCATTATAGAATATTCCATTAAATAGCAGAATCTTCGTCAAGCGTTGTTAGCCGAGACATCAGCACAGCCATCTTGCAAGCAAGCAGTTGGTTTGGTTCACCTCCCAGCCGATACTATGACATATGGAAAGAAAAATAGCAGAATCTTCTAGAATACATGTATTAACAAATGGATTTTAATGAAAGCTTTGAGATCAATAACTATCATCCTACATAAAATGTCATTTTTTTTACACTATGCATGCATCTTACTTAAGCATAATAGTTTCAGGGATATCAAAAGTTTGAATACTTGTCAGACAACCTGATCTTTATACATAAATATGTCACAGAGTTTTGTTTTGATTTCAAAGAATAAGTTAGCAAATGATTTTTATTTATCTGACTCTATTCATTTTGTAATTAAAATACAAAATAATTGTTGGGGATTTAAAAATCCTTATTTAAATAATATAAATATATGTATATTTTTTTTATGAAATTGGTTATAAAGAAAATGTTTGAAATATTTACTTTATATTTTTTTTTTTTTTTTTAAAAAAACTTTTTAATTGGAAATTTTTTTTCTCAAAAGCAAGTTTTTATAATTTAGCTTTAAAAAAATATGAAATTATTTTCTGCCCATAATCTGAGAGTCAAAGTTGGAGGGGAAAAGCATTATTATTTTCCAAGCAAGCTTAGGTTTTTTTCCCCAATAATTTATTATAAAAGTGAAATGATAAAAACTAAGATTTTTTTAATTGAAGACTACTTAATCATTTTTTGTGCTAGAAAGTCAAATGATCTTCCCAAAAATATCTGCTCTATTTTTATTATAGTTATCAAATAATTATTGGTAAATGAAATCATAGTTTTGTGATCATCTAAATTAGGTATTAATGCAATGATTAATTATTAATATGGTATCTTTTTTTTATCACTAGGTATCACACCTTAAAATTCTGAGCCCATGGTTTTATATTTAGAATTAAGTATAAAAGGATCAGGTTTATCTTTCTTTTTTATTTAAATCAATAAATATCTGATTAATATGAAATACAATTTTAGAGAATGTATTCAACTTATAAAAATTAAAAGGAATAACATATATGTTGACAAATTTTTAACAGCACACCCCTTGGCTCAAATTCTATTGTACCACAATTATTTAGATACTCCTCCCTCAATACACATAAATTTTACAAACAATCTTCACATATTAGATGTGGAGGTAATTAAACATGAATTTTCATACCTGTGTTTAGTTTATTTCTGAAGTAACCACAAATGGAAATTTGTGCAATTAGTTTATTGTAAGGATACATTTATTTGACCACACAAAAATCACTACACGGCCAATATTAAAGCCTAAACCTACCAACATAATCTTTAAGATATTATTAATTATATATTAATCGATTTTGTGTAAAATTGTCAGTTAAAGTTATATTCTTGACAATACTAACTTTTATATATATATATATATATATATATATATATATATATATATATATAAAGATAGAGATATTTATAGGTGTATATATATATATATATATATATATATTACACCTATAAATGCAAGCAAGTAAAAATCTCAAAAAACTAAAGAAAGAAATCATTAATGTTAATTTTTTTTATTTATTAATCCAGAATAAAGTTTTATAAATGTTGATATGACATCAACAATGGAAATAAAAGCATGATCTTGAAACTCATACATCAATCATTGAAAGTTAAGGCAATATAGAACAACTTTTTTTTTTAAAAAAAATAAAAAAGGAGAGAAAATTATGTCTTTAAAAAATTGACTTTTTAAATTTCTAAAATTAAGTTTGTTATCATCTTATCTGTCCTCAATAGTAGAACTCATAAGCCACTACAATTGCAACTTGAAAAAGTCCGTTAAAAAATGCATTACTGATTTCCTTAAAGCTTATATTTTAATTCAAGCTATAAGCTAGAAAACAACAAATCATGCATGACTAGAAAGTGAGAAACATCATGGGGATGGAGCTGCTCATCATGCAAACATGATTCCAGATATGATTATCATTTCAAATTAACATCATAATAACCACGATAGTAAAAAGATCTACATGTGCTACAATGAAGCAAAGAAATTCTCTCAGCATGAGAAAGATAGTATAAAAGAGTCTGAGTCATCAACATGAAGATCCAGATATGACTGAAAATTATCTGATGAATTACCATCCAGTTCGTGTAAAGCAACTTTTTTAAAGGTAAAGATACTTGGATGTTTTATAATGTGAACTACAAGACTTTGAACTATGGCTAGGACTATGCTGGATTATCTCAAATTATATATTTTTTTTATATTTTTATTTTGCCTGTCAAATTGGTTTCTTTCTTTTGGAACAGAGAATCATTCCCTCCAACTGTCAATTTTTCTAGAGGGAAGGGCAGCCATCAATTCTATTTTTTTATTTATCATTTAATAATAAAATTTAGATCCAGACTCACGAACTTGCTTGCCATTTGATATATTCAAGTCTACTGACTTGAAAGGTGAGACTTTATTCTTGTCCAATATTAAGTGCTCACACTTTGACAGGTACAATATTTTTTAGGTTCAATTAACTTAATTATTAATTATTTGTTTTTGGAATGAATGACTAAACTTTTGGATGATTGGTCTCTCCTATCATAGATTTATATGACACCAGAATAGGAGGGGGTTCAGAATATAAGAGCAACTTTCAACAAATTTTAAAATATGAATGGATTTATTGGAAATTAATGAGCAACTGATATTAGAAATTTTAGTTAGCAGAGTTAATTGTTAAAATATAGGTCTTTTTTTTATATTGTATTCCATGTAAAGTGAAATTATTAAATTAGAATGGTGAATGATCATCCTTTATAGGGATCAAAGGTATGGGTTAGTAAATAGTTAATAAACACAAGCAAAGGATGATTGTGCCTACACAATTGTTAAATTAATCAAAACATGTATTTTTGTTATAAAACAATCATAAATGGAAACCATCATCAAAATTAATTTGTTAAATATTAAATTAAATTAGTTGTCTGTCATATTATTTTTTTATTTTCCAATAAATCATACTATGCTATGCATATTCAATACACATATCAAACCTTGAAATAGAGTACATGCATATTCTTCCTGAGTTTGAACTCTGTGGCATAATGAGGAGCAAGAAGAAGTGAAGTAAAGGAAGTTATGTAAGTGTGAAATTCCATTCCACTCAATCAATAATTATCATAGAATCACTTCATAGAACCCAGGCAATCCATCAGATAATTGACTTGCCCTATCAGATTTAATGCCATACCTTGAAGACCAAATGGGAGATCACAGTTAGATAACCTTTCCTAGAGGAAAAGATCATCCATAATGTAGAGGCTCTTTAATAAGAACATGACAGCATATATTCCATCCCATTACAATATATTTATAACAAATGGGACGATTTTTCAAAGATTGTTAATTCATATAATTGAACTGCTCTTTAAAAGCAGTATGGGCAATTCTTATTGTGCTTTAAGAGTTTATTTTGTTTAGAATAACTTTAGCCAGAGCAATATATGTCTGGTCAGCTGAGATATTTATAGAAAATTCATTTAAATATCTTGGCTGATCAAACATTCATACCTATAGCTGAAATTATTCAAGATAATTTTCTATATATACAATATTAAAGCATTATTAAAAATGGCCATTTTTTATTACAAATAATTTTCAAACATCACAGCTAGAGAGCAGTGCAATTGAAGAATCATCTAATCTCATATTGTATGTGTGTGTATATATACACACTTTCATACTTATTTGTGCTTATGTAAATCATTTACTTTTTTAGCCTTGTGCAATATAGAGTGGAGGATTTAAGAGCTAAAGATTCAAGAGATGAAGAAAATAAAAGGAAAAACATTCATATTGATTAATTGAATGGATTCTGAGGAATTTCTCAAGATTATGTTATGAACTTTTTTTGCTAATTCATATCACTTTGTCTTGATTAGCACAATAATAGAATGAGAGAATTGAGAGATAAATTGAACCTCAACTTATCTTTTCTGGAGATCAAGCATCATTTGTCTTCATGAGCAATTAACCATTTTATTATTATTGTTTTACAGTGTAGAGTATTGAGAGTTGTATATAATCATGTTTATTATGAAAATAAACTTTTTTATGTCATTAATTTGTTCTGGAACTGATAATCTTTGTGGATATGATTTGGTGAGATCTTTTAAATGCATTTTTAAACATTTCTACTAGGAAGTTAATTTAATGTCACTAGGTTTCAATGTTATACCCACTATCATCAATTATCTTCCAAATGGCTTTCCATATCAACACAAAAACATTTCCTTTATAGCTTTTTCTTGCTTTAATTTTCAATATCTGTTATACTTTTTATTAAAATCAGTTATCAATTTTTTTTATTCTAATATTGATCCATCACATTTTCCATCTTTCCTTTCATCTATATATCCAATTTGTCTTTCTTATTTTATTTATTTCAAAGTCTCTCCTGTTAACCTTGTTTTTCCAATTTATATTTTTTATTCTCCTTCAAATCTACATTTTTGAAACCTGTAAGATGAATATTCCAAATTGTGTTTTTAGTTTTAGTTTTAAATAACTTTTTATCCTTTGTTTAACCCGTTGTAATTTTTAATGTTATTTTTATGTACTTAAACTATATTTGTAATAAATAGTCTATTACTTATATAGCACAGACTATGTTAATATTATAACCTTCAGTCATGCACTTTAACAAATTTATATGCACTTGCCTGAGAGCATCAGCTTGAAAAGCATAAGCGTACTCTTATGCTTGGACCTTATCATATATCAGCCAACTTTTTCTCATCTTGAGCAACTAAGTTGGTTATGGATTACCTACCTGAAAGAAAAATTTTGAATCTGAAAAGATTCTAATGTTTTATCTGATTTGACTTTGAACTCAGGTCACAAGTATAGCAGGGCAGATGTACTACTGCTACAACACAAAACTTTTTACTATTTAAACTGTCACATATATATATATAATGTAAAACAAAAAATGTTTAAGACTAAAAGATAACTACAATTATTTTTCCACCCGCTTGATAGTTTGAAAAGAATATTACAAGTATTACTAAATTAACTTTGTAACTTCAAATGATATTCATTTAGTTCTTTCTTTTAAGTTGCTTTTGATATAACAGCTTTGGCAGGAAATAATTTTATTAGTAATTTTTAATGTGAAAATTATCCTCCTGAGTTTGCCTTTCATAATCTCAAGTAATTATTACCTTTTAATATCAAAGAATAAAATAATTTAAACTTTTAACATATCGTTAGCGTTTTAATATTAGTAAGTATGTAAAACATCTGCTCAGTTGAAAATATAAAAGTAAAAGAATTTATTTTGCATTCAATAACGTGAAAGTAATTTTGAGTATTTATTTCAAGTTGTTTTAAAATGTTTTTTTGTTAAAATTTAGAAAAAGTAAATGGATTACAAATTAGTTAATCAATTATATTATTATTATTATTATTTTAATATGTAAGCTTAGGTTTGGATGGATATTTTTTTTGAATAATTGGAATATTTAATGTAAAACCACTAAACATCACATGATCTAGGTGCAGTGCTCTCAGATCCAAGGCTCCTCACTGATGAAGGCCACAAGCCAGAAACTAGTCTGGGGATATTGGATGAGTAGGCATTAGATAGGGATTTTATGCACAAGCCTTCTGGCATCCATTGATTGCTCTTGTTAGCACAAGATGGCACTACTATATGGAAAGTGTTGTTTTGTTTTGTTTTGAATTGAATATTTAATGTAAAATTCTCTTTCATATATTTAATTTTATTTTAAAATATGTTTTAATAGAACACTGAAAGACTGATGTTCAGCAAAATGGCATAATAAACAACCCTGAGGAACACCATGCCAGCACCTAGAGTGGAATTTATGTGGTGTAGACTGCATAAAGATGAGTATGTGCTCATTTGCATAATGGATAAGATTTTAAAAATCAGTCCATCATAGTGATTTAAAAAAATCCAGTAATTTTTTTTTTTTAACTTTTTAATAAAACTGTAGTAATTAAAGATTTCTTTTGTTTTTTAACAAGATATATTTACTTATTAACATAAGATCTTGTGCAGGTGTTATATCACACAAACATATGTTAAGTAAGTCTTCATTTTGAAAAAAAACAACAAGAGTTTACTTCAAGCTTCCATTTTGGAACAAAATTTTATCCACTTAAAATAAAATAGAAATGTTTTCCAGAGAATTTCTGTAGAGAGACAAACGATTGTTTCATTGTGACAATTTCTGTTATATATTATATGGTAAGTGTGTTTTCATTTTAAGTGATTTCATTTCCCTATTGTGTAGTTTTTTTTTTCTAAATTTTGGTTTAGTGTTAATTTTGTAATTTTACACCAGATATAAACTTAGTAATATTTCAGATATAATAATTAGATGTGCTAATATTTTAGATATAGACAGAATAATGTTTTAGTGTTATTTTTTATAATTTTGCTTTAGTGGTTGTTTTGTAATTTGATGGCAGGCTTAAATATACATACTTTTTTAAAAAAATTTTAAGTATTGAGAATTGCATAATGCCATGTCTTAATATGCCATATTTTTGTATGAAATTTATATTTTTAGTATTGTTAAAAGTGTACTTTTTCAGATTTAGTCTGCTGCAATTACTGTTTTATATTGTTTTCACATACCTATCAGTTTACCAAAACTTTCTAAATCTTGGCAAAAATGTCAGGAAAAAACATGTACACATCGTCCCTTTTAATAAATTTATCACTTAAGTTTGTCACAAGTTTTGATTTAGATGTTTTTTGATGACATTGCAAGATTAGACAGTTATTGGCAGTTTGATACAGATATGAAAAGACATAGCAGATCTAATATTAAATACCATATATATATATATATATATATATATATATATATATATATATTACTCTGGTTTATTGCGCAATTGAAATTCTCTCAATTCAAAACATAAGATAAAACTTTTTAAGAGAGAAGACTGGAATATTTTATCTCCTCTACCTAAATTCATTTATATAGGCAAATCTGAAACATTTTGGAAAGAAAACATAAAGATCTTAAATTGATCATATTATTTCTTGAAAGCTATATTTCAAGTTACTTTATATTATTTTAATTAAACTTGCCAATATCAAATGAAATAATGAAGCTGTATACATGTGCCTCCTGGATTAAATAAAATAATAAATAATTCAAAAGCTAAATCCTCATTCTTAAATCAAAATTGCATCATATATAAATGGAGATTTAAATGTGGCAGTTTATATATAGGGGAATGAAGATGTACATTGGAGACAATAATTAAAGAACACTTGCAGTTATTAAAAAGAATTTTAAAAAACTCAGAGCCGTCTATTATAAGGTTGAATAATTAATGAATATTAGATGTTATCTTCACTTTCAAGATAGTGGCTGGTTGTGAACTTCATCAGTTGTGACCGTTAGACTTCAATCTACATCTTTAGAAGTCACCTTTTAACTTTTTTATGCTATGAAACTAAAAGTCTAAAATTTATCTAAAGGTTTTTAACCCATATGAATTTTTTTTCTTCATATAATTATATCGATTTTAAACTAATGACTTCAGTTTTCCATTAACTATAGCCACTTTTCAGATTTTACCAGGTGAGTATATACCAACAAAATATTTTATAACCTTCTCTGATTACATTCAACATATAACATAATACTTTTTTTAAAAAAGTTTATTTATAGCAATATTCTATGGATATTTGAAAAATGTTCAGTCATAAAGGCAATATTTATTTTCTTTTTTCCAAAAGTCTTTTAAATCCAAAGAAAATATAATTCATCACTAGAAAAACCTTTTAAATATATGTTTTTATTATGATTTTGATACAGTTTACTTGTTCTCCACAATCATTTTATGTCCATGTAAAAGAAAAATTTAGGTACAAATATCATTCTAATTTGCTATCCATGAATGCATAATAAGATACCCAAAATATTCTCCATATATTTTCAAAGCTTTTTGATTTTTTTAATAAGAATCTCACTTATCTCAGGTTCACCATATCACAGTTATCTACCAGGACCCAAAATCAGATCACGCTCTAGGTATTTCACCAGCAACATTTACTCGGCAATTCGGTTACAGATATCAAACTCTTGAATCTTTACTCATTATTGATAGCTCTAGATTTTTTTTATTATATCACTTTTATGCAAAGTGGAAACTAATTTCTATTGGCTTTTAATATCTTGTGAAAGGAACATTGAATGATTTTAATACATGTGTGTGTGTATTTGAAAATAAGAAAGAAATTCAAGCAATAATCAGTTATGTATAATTCTCAAAACACATATTGATTAAAGGGCAAATAATTTTAAATAGCCATCACCAGATAGAGATATTCTCAGCATCTCTGCAGAGAGAAATAGTAAAAAAGACAATTAACTTTCAGGCTGGTCATTGCATTGGTAAAAAGGATTATAGCTTTCTATGGTTTATTCCCTAACACAGATTCTTAGATATTAATTTTTCTGATAAATAATTGGAAGGCTAATGGTTGATTTAGGTTTGTCTACTTGGAAAATTTTTTGGAAATCTGCAATCATTTTAGATTCAACTCAAATTTGATCTCCTGGTTGTTGGTATATATTATGTAGATGTACTAATAACCACACCATGATCTCTAACTAAAAATAAATAATAAAGAGAAATAAATAATTAAATGATTATTGCTGGGGAGGTCATATGATGTCTGAACAGCAGAGTTGTATAAATAATTGAATGGTTTATTGCTTGGGAGTTCAGGAGGTTTGAATGACAGAAATGACTCATGATCTGTGGGCCTTGAACCCCACAGTCGTTGACTATACCATAGCATACAGGATTATACCAGAATGTTAGATGGAAATTGAATCCAGGAATCTTTATTTTCGAGTCCCTCATACAGTCATTGGGTTAACCTCACAATTACAGACTGAAAATGATTATCTAAAGCAAATGAATTGTTTCATATCTTTTAGTAAATATATATATAATTAATACTTTTCATCTATTGATTTTATTATTTTTCCTTTGCTTATATATTGAAAATGCACTTTTTATAAATCAAAACTGTCTTCCATTATATGATTTCCCTAGGAATAATAAAAAAAGTGACCCTCTTCCTCTCTTTTTTTAAAAATTGATTGACCATAATGGTGGAGTGATTAAATCAAAGAAAGTCTCTAGACCGAACTCAATCCGTAGTCTCTGTTGCTACAACGTTGCATATCCCCAACGATTATTAGATTATTATTTTTTATAGGTGTATTTCAACGAAAATGCAATTTTTAAAAATCGTTGATTGTTTTAAACGTTTTTTCTGTGAATGATAAAATATGATTTCTCGCCTCTTCTCTCTCTTTTTTTCTTTTTAGTAGAAAATCTTTAACCTGGTTGATAAATAAAAAAAATTTCAAATTGCTCCCGCTGTATTATTTGCTTCATTAATTTCTATTATTCTTAATTATTACTGCAGCTGATAAGTTGTTGATTGTTTTGAAGAAAAAATTGTCAATTGTATGCTTTTTAAAAACCAACAAAATGTCATAGTGTACTGGTGTTTTTTAAAATCTTAACAGCAAGAACTTAATCCCGTCAATTTGGAAAGAAATTATGAGGAATTTGGAAGTAGCTGTAGGAAAATAGTTAAGAATTTAAAACTTCTAATTGATTTCGTTTCTCACATTTACCAAGTATTCAAATCATTTTTCTGAAAACTTATTTTAAACTAATATTTTTATTTAAACAGTTAAGAGAACATATTAGGGACAGTCTTTCTTGAATTTCTTTTTAAAACAGAAATGTCTGTGCTTCAGTCAATTACTTAGAACTATCTTAATGGCTCCAGTAATAATGAAATGTCAATATGGAAATATATAAATGACATTTTTTGTAATTTTTTATTTAATGGGAAGCCATAGTTAATTTTATTTTTCAAGAGGAAAAATTGTAAGCCGAAAGTTCATTTCAAATGAGTCACTCATCACATGTTATTAGCCTGTGGCTTTTAAGCTCAAGTGAAATTTTACCAATAAATTTCAAGATCCATTAAAAGCTAGAAGCATCTTGATGTAAAACCTGGACTTTTTTTAAAACAATTTTTTGCAATTTAAACTGACAGATATTACCTGTTGGCTTTAAAATGTATTTCAATATATGTATAGGTTAATAAATGAAAATGTCTAGATAAATTATAAGTTGAACTTTCTTCACTATGATGAGGGCTGCAACTTGTTAATATATTTTTTGTTTTATGGCCAATTATCTAACCAATCCATATTAACCAGTGACATTTAACCACTAACAAAAAATAGATACTTATTAACTTTTTTAGATGGCTAGCAAGATTAACATGGCCAATACCTGAAGTTTTATCTAGGTTCAAATCTATTTCTGAGGATAGCAGACAACTATGAAAACCACCACACCATGTGACTTTTATATATATATTGCATGTATTAAATAATATCGTTGTACATATACACACATATAATCAGTTGTTAGTTTAGTTCTCAAACTAATCTCATCAATATAATTTTTTATCAAGATAGTGCAAGATTTTTTTTTGCTTTAGAAAGACACATTGTTTGTCAAGTTGATATTCAGAATTTCAGACCCCAGAAGCCATATATGTAATATATTTTACTAAAATAATTACTTTAATAATAAAAAAGATTTTTGAATGGACAATTTTTTTTTATTATTTCGGGCATTTAATATTCAATACTGTTTTTGTTTATTATAAATAAGTTTATATTTGGTATTAAATGCAAGTTTGAGTTTACTAAACTGATACTGATGTCTAGTGAATAATCATAAAATATAATTTATTTCACGTATGTAGTCAATGTATCAGTATATATTGTAATCAGGATATTTCAACTTCCTGCAAAAACATGAGAAATGAATGACAAAGAAGTGCATTTATATTAATATAGAACTAATATCCTAAGTGTGTGTATAATAACTTCCTGATCTTTTAAACATTAATTCCAGAACAGATGAACAAAATTACAAACTAGATGCCAAGTAATTTGCTTGTCTGCTCTTATCATAATACAATCAAATGGAATAGTCAGATGCAATCAGAAGTATTTACTCATTTCTCAGTTCTTTTAGTTGACCAATTTTTTATCCAACTAGTTTTACATACCCCAAGATGCTTTTTATATAAAACCATTCTTGGTTAATTTTACTCAGTTTATTGGATTAGAAAAGATTTTCAAAGATGCCCTACAGCTATTAACTGAAGTTTGATTTAATAAAAGGTTGTTAAATATAAGGCTCTGCCTTTTCCTCTGATTATTTAGTGATTTCAGAATAGCTTATAGTTGTCTTGAAATTCGTTAGTATATAGAAACCACACTTTTCACTTAATTATGTCAGTTAAATGATATGCTTACATATGATCAAAGCTAAATTGCTGGTAGGTCCATTATGTGTTTTGTGTTTACTGACAGTTAGTTTACAGATGGATATGGCTTACTGAGGTTTTTCAGTACATTATTTTATCTCTATTTGAACTCGTAAAAGATTATATTTAAACTTGTAATTGTATTAGCAAAATGGAAAGTATTTTACAAGTGAAATCTAATATATTAACATAATTTAAATGTAACTTACTAATATTCCTTAAAAATAATGTACAAAAAATATAATGGCAGAAATTTGAACATAGTACTGAACAAAATTTGCATCATTTTTACGTATTTGTAAAAGTGATGGTAAAAAAGGAAATGCTTAAATTTTAATTGAATATTTATTTACTTATGGGTAAAATAAAATGAATCATAAAAATGTATTTGATACTACTGACTATGACATTAATTAAACAGATATCAATTGCATAATATTACAGAGTATTTGATAGTATTTCTGTTGCTTTCTGCTTTCCCCTCTCACTCTCTTGCAGCTATCTATAATGCTGTTTTTCCACATAAGCATTTATTTGGCAACAGAAACTGGAACTAAAATAAATATTTATTTGTTAATTTATATTTAAAAAATCTGAAGGTGTCAGCATTCTACATACAAATTCAACAACAATGATGTTGATTGGCAGATTCTTTGATCTTGGACTTCAAGAGCAGTTGTGAGACTACTTGTAAATTCCTTCCTATTGTATACATTAATGTGAAGAAAAATTTATACTTTTCATAATTTATTTAAATATTAATATTTATTTTTGCTATATATTTGTGTGGGAATTACATAAAAAAATACTTTCATGGCTATATTTAGATCTTATTTAAATATGTTTTATTTTTAAAAATATATATTGTGAAACTCATAATAATGGTAGAAATGGAAGTTGATTGGTGATGCCCTAACAAACACCACAATATAGAATTTTTGCCATATATTATTAATTTTAAATGCAGTAGCAAATCTCCTTATAATAATGCAAGCCTTAGTACTTAATGGATGCAAGATGTTTTATGCATAAAATCCCTATTTAATGCCTACCTATCTTATATCTCCAGATTAGTTTCTATGATGTGACTTTCATCAGTGAGGAACCATGGGAAATTAGGCACTAAATAGGAATTTTATGCATAAAACATCTTGCATCCATTGTATGGTTTTATTTTTTTTTTTTAAGTTTTTTTGAAAGAGTTTTTTTGTAATTTTTTGTACGTTTTGTTGTTTGTAATTCTTGTAAAGTCATTTATATTGTATATACATGTGTTAAAGTAATTTTTAATTTGTGTTTGTAATTTTTTTTTTATTTTTGTAGGGTTTTGTAGTTTTATAAGTATTTTATAAGAATTTTATAAAAATGTAATTACTGTGAGATATTTATTAGTTGGTTGATTGATAAGAATTGTGGTATAAGGAATGTATTATAAGAGGAGGAGATTTCATAAGAAATGTTTTTTTAAAAAAAGATTTATAACGCAAGAATTTTAACCTATAGGAATTAATTTTTTTATCTGATATGTGAATGTTTGTAATTTTTTAATGTTTAAATTTTGGAAGTAGCTATTTTGCTGTGCTTTCTGATGAAAACCAGTTTTCTGGTTGAAATATTAAAGCAGCTTTATAGAGAAGTAATTGTATGTTTTTTCTTTCATTAGTATTTTTTATATTTCCTTGAATTACTTCATATATTCATTATTTTGATATATATATACATGATGTAAACAAAGGGATGGTTTGGATTATTTCCATGTAATAACTAAAGAAATATGTTAATAATGGTATTGACACTATCAATTACTATAGATAGCCTTCAGCTAAACAATTTTCTGTAATGGTCCATAATAGTTTTTTTTTTCTTGAATTTATTTAAAAATAAAAAGAGATCCTCTTAATATACAAAATATTTTTTATATATTAGGATTTAAACTCTTCTCTTTATAACCTATAAATATTATTTCATCTCCACCAGAAAGCTTTATGTATTAAAATAAATATTTTGATAAAGAAGAATTATGATGTAAACAGGAATATTTCCATACAGTGATTAGAGAAATGGGTTAGCAGTGATGTTGCTAGGTAGCTATCATTTATTACTGATCACCTTTAAACTAAACAATTTGCTTTAGTAGTCAATAATTAATTCTAGAATGAAAATAGTCTACACATAATTATGAATATATATCTATATACCCATATACATGTTAATAATATATACCACTTGATTAATAAACTATATCAGTAGTTTATAAAAAACATAAGGTGGTAGATCATGTTTTGGATGTCACAGATAGGTCAATAGAATTTTATTGGAATAAATGAGAAAAATATAGTGGAGGCAGAAAAAAGGAATTAGATAAACAAGTTTCTATAAGGAATATCTATTAAATGTAAAAAATATCAATTACATGAAATAAGAGTTTTAAAATAATAGCTAAAAATATCATATTTTTACTGACAAGTGCAAAATTAAAGTTGATCTGATTTCAATATGTTACATTTGTTACAAAATTGGTAGAATTTTTAATAATGATAGAAATATATCTCCAGTACCTTTTTAAAAATATATTTATGGAATAATAGAAAATTCATGGGAATCAAAAAACGTAAATGCAATAGAAAGTTAAGATTATAAATTAAAAAATCAAAGAATTCAGATTGCAGTGACACCTATACAAAGTCTATTTTTTTGGCCTTGATTTTCTCTTGAATTAAATATATTATGTATAATCCATTAAAGTTTATGATATAACTGTATTGAGATGGCAGAATAAATTATTTTAAATATGTATTAAGAAATGATAAAATGTTATTTTATTCATATAGTATGCAATTGTCTTATTTTTGAACCAGATTTAAACTAGGGAATTTAGTATATATTCTATGTGTGTATATGTAATTCATATAGAGTTTATGCATTTTTAAATATTCTTTTTTGTGTTATACTAAGAGCCAATAAGTATTTCCTTTTTTTACATTATTTTTCAATATATTCCACAGCATTTACAAATAAAAAATATGCTTCTGTAGCTTATTGATTCTTGATAATATCTTTCTTAAATATCAATAGTTGGATCAACTGTATTTTAATATTGTGAAGTTTATTTTTTATCTAGAAAATTTGAATCTTAAAGCTCCCTGTATCATTTTTAAAAAGTAGATTTAAAATTGATTGTTGCTGTATGTATTCTTTTTTTTTAAGGTTTATTATATTCATCTGACCTCTGGTGGACTTTGTATGAAGTTTTACTTATGCTACAGTATTAAATGATTTAACACTTTTAGTAATTATGCGGAATCATTTGCGAAATATCTGTATATAATTGATTATGTTTAGAAGGAAAATAGACAGTTGAACATATATATTCATGTGTATGTGCAAAACTCTAAAAT
Source organism: Epiperipatus broadwayi (assembly GCA_028023455.1). Classification (NCBI taxonomy): domain Eukaryota; kingdom Metazoa; phylum Onychophora; class Udeonychophora; order Euonychophora; family Peripatidae; genus Epiperipatus; species Epiperipatus broadwayi. Next base: position 67,572 of record JAQFVV010013675.1, on the reverse strand, counting down.
AAAGCATTCTGTTGTAAATTATTATATCTATTGCAATCTAATGTGTGCATGTGTATGTAACAGGTCAGACTTGTATAACTGGATTAATAACTTGTTAGTCACTCATTAGACTACATATTTTCTAATAATGAATAATATTTCTGTAGTGTAATTTTCATTACACCACTGTCATACAAGGTGGAGAATGGTTTCTATTCACTTTCAACATCTTGTGGAAGAATATAATCATAAATATATGACCAAAGACATGTGAAAATAATGTGAGATCACTAAGATGCATATTTCATGCTGAACCAGTACTCATCAGTTGTTCCAAACCACAATCTCTTATGTATATCTTTATCATTGTTCAGTATGTAGATATTTAGATAACAAATGACTACAGTTTATTTGAGTGTCAAATGTTCAACCCTCACAACTTTGATACAAATTACTTCATTAAAGTATATTAAAATTTTTTATTAGTCACTCATTAGACTGGAGATTATCCAATAATAAATAATATTTCTGTAATGTAATTTTCATTACACCACTCTCAGGCATATACTTTCATCAAGGGATTTGTATCAAAGTTGCGAGTGCTGCACATTTGACAATTTATCAAATAAAATATAGTCATTTGCTATATATATATATATATAAATACTGACCAATGATAAAGGTATATGTATGAGATTGTAGTCTGGGCCAACTGATGAGTGCTGGTCAGCACAAAATGTGCATCATGGTGATCATAGCTCTTTTCATATGTCTTTCATCATATGTTTATGATTACATCCTTCCACAAGGTCATAAAATTGGATAAAAACCCTTCCCTATCTTGCATGAGAGGGTAGTGTCATGAAAATTATACTATAGAAATATTTTGTATAAATGGATGTTTCAGGTTGGATTGGGTTCAAAACTTTATGGTGTTGAAATTTTAAAATCATTATCTTTAATAACATAGAAGTTATTTAAATATTGGATGGGTTAAAAATTGAAGATTTACAAAATAATAAAAGTAGTACTATATTTGCAAGTTATTTTTTCATTGGTTGAAAATAATAATAAGCCACCACTTGAAAATGAGTATGGCTATCTTAACTCCAAAAAAAGAAGGGGGGGGGGGATCAATTTTAGAAAGTTTTGCATTGGCTAAGCAAATCAATCTGTGAAAATATGACACATAATATTTTTTACTATATATACAAAGTAAGCTTTATTAGGAATATTTTGTTCAAAATATTTTGTGCCAATGTTTATAAGAATTGGTGTATTTACAATTAATGATATCTCATAAAATCATTATAAATTGATAAATCTTGGAAGTTTTTTTTTTTGTTTGTTTATTAAAAATTAATGCAGGAATCAGCATAAGTCTTTGCCAAATGTAAAAAAAAATAGTTCAAATATGAAAATCTATGTCAATGAATATTTCTTTACTCATAGTTGAATTTATAGGGGATTTGAACTCATACTTTCAAACCCCTTCACTATCCACACTATCTCATATTACTGATACACATGAACATGTGTATTGGTAGTATGAGATAGTGTGGATACAGAAAGGGCTTGAAAGTCTGAGTAAATCCCCTACATTTACCATTAGGCTCCAGGTATAAGAGTGCCTGGTATTTCAAATCTTTCATAGTTGAATAAGGGAATTTACTTGGGAGATGATATGAGTTAAGCTTTTGTTTAGTTTTTAATAAAATCTATCATTAAGTATGATGACATGATGTAGTTAAGAGAAGGTATAGATCAAAGAAATTGGATGGAACTTGGAGAGACCTTCATCCTGAATTGTTTTTTTTATTTAAAATTAATATCACTTATTTATTAAGAGACTATTTTAGATTTATCTGTTATTGTTTTTTTTAAAATCATGGCTTTGACAAAAGGAAATGTAGGATACGTTTTATATACCCCCCCCCCACACTTTTCAAGCAGACTTTATATAATTTTAATGTCTGTCATATATATATTATTAACTCTAATGAAGTGTCCATTATAAATATCTTTTCTAGTGTTTAAAGTTTTGAACAGAATCAACATGTTTTTGATACCAAAAATAAGATTGAAAATAATAGTTCATGTACAGTTGAAATTAATCATTAATAAAAGCATATATTCTTTCATAGTTTTTTGCAAAATTAGAATATTGAACTTTCTATATATATAGTTCAAGCTCCATGGATCATGACACTTTTCCTTCACTCCCAGTAGTCAAAGTTTCTGTGAATATAAATCATTTGATGATGATGATTAATAATAATAATAATAATAATAATAATACGACACTGTTACTTCACTCCTAGTAGTCAAAGTTTCTGTGAATATAAATCATTTGATGATGATGATTAATAATAATAATAATAATAATAATAATAATAATAATAATAATAATAATAATAATAATAATAATAATAATAATAATAATAATAATAATACATTTTATGTATGTAAACCTACAACTACGGATTGCCCATGTAAACACAACAATCCAAGCTATGTAAATTCTTGTAACCTTTTAAGACAAATAAAGCTTACCGTTGAAGAATAATAATAATAATAATAATAATAGATGTAAACTTTTGTAAACCATTGAGATCAATAAAGCCTTTATTGAAACGTAATAATAATATGTGCAGTCCCGGACGTATTACGATGGGAGCAAACTATTATCGGCTCTTAGTTTGTTAAAATGGCTCTCTAAATTTAATTTGTACATTGCTGTTACTGTATTTATTTGGTCTTAAGTTGTTCTTTAAGTAAAGTTATGTATATACATTGAAAATTAAAGGTTTTATTCATTTAAGCACAAGCAAGCTTAAAATACTTTTTAGAGAAGCTCATAATCAGAGCTATCTGAAAAAGTAAATAAATTCATGGATTACCTGAATCGATGAGGTAATTTCTAATGCATTTGCATGATTATAATATAATATAGTTTTCTGCACTAAAGCTGAAGTAACATTAATCTGTATTTGCTAAGCTTGTGATTTACATCTACCTTATATGGACAATATTAAATTCTTCTCAAAATACTAAGCCATCTCCAATTTTTTCTACAGAGGCATAGTGAAAACAAAACTGTACTTAGTACATATGCTACATGCTGATTACATAGATTTTTCTTCATTTCACCTCTTTCTAATTTTGAATAATCACCTACATGTAATTGAAGGATTAGTTGGGTGACCATGGATTGGTTATTTGAAAGAAAAACTCTTCTCTCTGGAACATATTTAACTACAGAAAAAAATTTCCATGTGCAGCCCAATTCAAATCTCAGCTCTTAGATATGAGGCAAATGCATTAATCATTATGTCCAAAAAGCTTTTATTAAATTGTATGTGTATACTATACGCTTTATATATATTTATTAACTACAGTTTGTTTTTTCAAGTCATATATTGCAAATTTATTGAACTTAATTCTGCATCGCCTTCTTTGTATTTTTTTTTTTGAAAAATACATTAGCGATAAAAAAAAAATTAATGTATTTTTACATATTCTGTTGATAGTTTTTCTTATGTTTAAAAAAATGCTGGTATTTTTAAAATCAAGGTAAATGTAAATATTTTATTTGTTCAATTTTTGTAACTTTTATTTTAATCTTTGATATTTAATTATTTATGCAGTCATTATAAAAATAAAGTTAACATTTGAATAATTGAATATATAAATCGTCGAATCAATTATTCATCAAAACTTGTAATGACATGTTTCCACTTATATTCTTTTATTGATGAATGTAATAAGCAAAAGAAAAATACCAAAAAATTATCATAATAATATGGTAAATCAACCAATATTTTTACTTGCGAGTTTGTTTTTCCTTTTTTAAGTTGCAATTTTCTTTCTTTTTTTTTTCTTTTTTTAATACTAAAAAATATTGATTGGCAATAGTAATAATCAATCGTTTGTATATTAGGAGTTCAAATAAAGCTCGAACACCAGAAATGACAGAGGCTGAGCTATTATCCAAGGAACTTGGAACTCTAAAAACCTGTCACTCTACCCCTGCAAATTATGCAGATAAAAATTAATAGTTTGTGCGAGCTTGTATGAACAAAAACAGAGAGTTTAATAAGTGCTTTATCAAATTGTTATTTCTAATGAGGGCAAGAAAGGGTATTACACTTTATTCAGATATTTTTATATTTTTTAATTTCAAAGAATCATTCGCTGTCTTTGGTATTATTAATTTATAATCTTCCCCGGATGTTCTCTGAAGCATAGAAGATGTTTTTATACCATTTTCAAATTTTTATTTTTTAGAGAATAATTGCAAAAAAATAAAGAATATTAGAGATTGTATTGATGAATGAGATTAAAACTTAGACAGTAACCCGGAAAGATAGAATCATTAAATGAGAGCATGAATTCTGAATGGAGTATAATCAACTATCAAGACAGTTACTTCACACCTCCAGAAAGTAGATATGAGAAAAATTCAAGAAAGAATAAATCAAGGAATAAAATGGATATGAACTCTATAAAATTTCAGGAAGATTACCATCCAAAAAATATTCTAAATTGTTCTTAATTTATCTTTGTATAAACCACATGGCTTGGAAACATACAAATTATTATATCATTCAGTTAGAAATCACCCAATGTACAACTTAGTAAACAATGCACTGTCAGTCAAAATGAAATGAATCAATATCTGCCATAATCTATTTTTTACAAGTCAATTAGTAGTGATATTTTTGAAGCATTCTACATATATATATATATGGTAGCCTAATAACAACTATGCAGAGAGCAACATAGTAGAAGGAGAATATAAATAAGTAAAATACTATACTTCTTGATGATGAAGCTCAAATCTTAATGTAAAGCTATAAATGATAAATGCTATTAGCTATAGTAATACTTAGTGGGTTCAAATAATAACATATGTCACCACACCAAGATATACAAGGGGAAACATAATTAAATATGAGGAGGAAAAACTTTAATTCACTCTAGCATACATAAAAGAATCTTGGTACTGTAAACATATGTCATCAAGATTACATTTGAAGTTCCTTCATTAAGATCTAATATAACTATCTTTTTTTATATATTCACCTTGTAAAGATCTTCTAATCTTCTTACAAGCATCTCATTGCTTTGATCAGATGAAATAATATTTAATTCTTAAATATTTAGAAATGTTATTTTTTAATAATTGAAGCCACTCAAAATTCATTTTTTAAATGTAAAATCTTAATATTAAAATAAATTTAATAATACATTTCTTGAAATTATATATAATATCTCAAGGTAATCCTTTTGATGCTTTAGATTTATTCAATATGGAATGAAATATTAGTTAAAATACAATAAATATGAGATACATTTCCTTTAAGCTAATGTCTTATCATAAGTATAACAGTAACAACAATATTACCAATTTAATGAAATACAGCATGATCTCTTAAATTTAAAATAAAACAAAGAGTAAGCTAGAATTACACTGAGATATTAAGAATGGATATGGGATTTGGTAGTCATCCTACACATCTTAGAATAAATTTACATCAATACTTTCTAAATATGAATTAGGTTCTTATATCAAAATAATAACAATTATGATCTAATATGAAAATTATTTAAAATAAACATGTATAGAGACTTAGAATAAGCAAACTGAATTAATTTAAAGTGATCCCAATTTACAAAACAAGTTGCATTGTTTTGTTAAGCAAATAGATCTTTCTTAGATGTTCTATTAATGCTTCAATAATTTAATAAATAATGATTCTTTTAATTTAAATGGCCTATACTCTTATAGTAAATAAACAAATAATGGTATAATCTTTTAAAAGCATTTAAAATTTTAATTAATGTTTAAAGTGATTTATGTGTGATAATTGGTATGATTTCTGATTAAGAAATGGATTGATGCAAATAAATGACTAAGAGAAATTACTTAAATAACAATAGCAAAGATTTGTTTTCAGCAAAATAACAAAATCTTTAAGTCCACATAGATCAAAATTTTCATAAAGTTGCTTTTGCAAAATTTTATATCAGAAGGATCAAAAATTGTTAAGCATTGGTGGTCGAGAGGTCAGCAACAGCTGCTTTACAAGCAGTTGTCCTGGGTTAGCAGGTTCACTTTCCATCTGATGCTATGACACATGAGGGGAAAAAAGGATCAAAAATTAAAATTGTTATACTGCTTTTTTAAAATATATTCCATTAGATTAGCAAAAAATAACCCATCATATTAAAAAAAAATGTTAGCAAAATAATCCATTAATTAAAGTAACTTTTTGTCTTATTTCATTATCAAAAGTTCTCATTTATTATCTCATTCATACTATAATAATAGCCATTATATAGTATTTATTCACACATTCAATAATATTAATAGCTTACCAATCCATTGATGGAGTTATAAGGTAGATTCATATTATCTGTTCATGCTCAAAATAAATTTTAAAACCAATTGTTTATCACATTTAGTCCTGACAATTACCAAAGTGCAAATATAGGACTGACCCATTTATAATGTATTTTTCATATTTAAGCCAACTAAGAAATCTCTTAGAGGTAAGGTAGAATTTCTCAATACCAAAAATGTCAGATAAAACCATGATAAAACTTTACTCATGCTTTATTAACCATACTAGCACTACAAGAAAAATCAATCTTCAATAATTATAAAAGTAAGACAAAGTAAAAGTATGATGATATTGTTCATCTGACACTAAGCGATCTAGGACTTTGTCACTAGTCCCGAAAAGTAATGAGAATGTGTATCAGGGACAAAGTACTAGATATGAATTGCCTTGAAAGTAGAGTCTTAGCTTAAATTTTTAAAGTATATGCTATGAGCATATAAAATGCTAGCAGAACAATAAATATTAAGTGAGAAAGCTCAATGCTTCCATCCCTTATGAAAAATAAGCTAGCAAAATTAATGGTGGAGACTAATTACCATCTGTAAAATATACTGGTATATAAAATTACTCCTAAAATTTAGGGAAAATAATTTTACTATCTATAACAAATTACTATAACAGCTAACCAATGTGAAATATGATAATTAATTAATACCAAATATGATTTTGTTAGCATTAGGCAATTAATCAGAGAAATATACACCAGCTTATTCAGCTTATAGTAACATAATATACCTTCATAAATAAATTATTCACATTTTTAAAAAGAGGCACATACTATTTCAAAATATGCTCATATGATAAAATACTATTCTGACAACTTTAACCTTTAATATTTCAAAATAGATAGCATATAACATGAAAAATAATATACGCACATCATAACATAGTATAAAATTCATAATAAAATAAATTTAACATTTTTACCATAAAATCAATTATATTAAATAATAATGCCTTCTGTTTCATTCTTGACCAATTCTCCATTACTTGAATATGAAGAAGACTGTTGGCAATAGCATCTAATGGATAGCAAACCCATCCTTTATATAAGATAATATCATTAAAATACTATAATCTATAACATAATTAGAATATATATAATGCATTTCTCCAGATATCCCAACTAAATTCAATTCATTCTATTATGAAATATATGATAAGTTAATGGCCATTTATTCAATGTATCCATAAATTTAAAGTCTAATAAATATTCAGAATACTGCAGTAAATATATCATAAATCCTTATATTTAGGTTTAATAAATTTAAATTAATCCTTTGTACAGAGTATTTAAAATTAATATTAGTAATATCATATAGAACAATAAAGCGCTTCAATTATTATTATTTATTAACATCATTGAACATTTGGAGGAATGTTTTATTAAACTATTTATCTTCAAGACCTCAGCCATTTCCATGATAATGCTCAGAGGGAAGAAATCATTTATGAGTTTTAAACACTTGTGCAAATTTTATAAAATTATTAGAATACACAAAGTTATTTTCATTTTATGAAGTAAAATGTTTTAAAATGCACATATTTTATCAAACAGTTCATAGTAAGTTAGATTTTATCACTTCACCTGAGAAAATATTTCTTTCCCTTTTTAGGGAAAAAGCAAATGAAAATCATTATAATATATATATATATCTTCATGCTGTTTTTTTGAATAATAATAAATAGCATCTTTTAAAATAATGATACAACACAATTAAATTATTTTTATTGAAGTATAAATTATTTTACCCAATTTTTTTTTTACAGAATTAATATGGAAAATCTAAAAATATTCACATTATCAGTTTATACTTATTTGAATTAAAGTCTTTATTCCATTTAAATTAACTCTAAATAATATACTGACTCAGGAATATTATGAAGAAAATACTAAGAAATTATTAGCATTTTTTGTAATGTTCTAGCCAATAGTAGTATTAGTTATTCCTTGGCAATTTTAATTATACAATAGATGTTCAATTTATTTCTAAAATTGATGGTCGTTCTCCAGTCATGTCAATAGCATTAACAATAATTTTTAAAGTTTTCCATCCTAACAAATTTTTAAAAAAATTCCAAAATATTGTAATAATGAATTATATTACTATTCCATTGATAGTTACAGTGGTTTCAGTTCCCTTGGTCTTTGTGTCAAGATATAAGTTTAGACTAACATATTTAACTAATACAAACAAAAAAAAAATTAAAAAATTACACTTTTAAAATTTTAGCTGATGGCTCACTTGATTAGAGCATTGCCTTAAAATTCAATACTCCAAGAATCTAAGGGTCCAAGTTCAAATTCTAGGCTAGTATTGTCACTGGTCAGGCCAGCAACACCTGAAAAAGAGAGGAGAATAATACCTCTCAAAACATTGTGCATATACTAACGTGCTATTACTAACAGTTGAAGGTATTGGGAATATTTAATTTTTTTTTTTCTAAAGACATTCAATACTCATATTAGATTATTCAAATAGTCCAATATAAAAATACAACTAGTAACAGTAGTGTTTGATAACAGAATGAAGTTAGACTGGAGGAGGAAGACCACAGCCTCACTGGGGATAAATGCACAGGCTAATAATAACTGTAGACACTATTATTTGCAATTCTATAATGATAATTGGTGAAAAAACTTTTTGGACCATTCATTCTAGCATTTTATATAAATGAAAAGTGTTATCTATAGAATATTATTTTGAAGATGACTACAAATAGCATGGATAATCTATACAAAATCATGTTTCAAGCCTGAAGAAACCTGCCTAAGAATTAATAACTCTAAAATTATATTCATTGGAAGTTTATTTATAAGATTTAAAATCAATCAGAAATTACAGAATAACAGCTTTCATTTTAAAGACTATTAATTAAACTTTCAAGTCATAATAAACTATAGAAAATATTCAATTAAGGAAAAAAAAACACTTTAACTTACATACATACCAAATTAGAACTAATTACCTAATTTATATGTTTTATAATATGCTTATTTTAATTAGTAGTTGGAAATAATGTATATCTGGAAGTACTTCTTGATTAATCCTTTTACATGTGCAAATTATCGTAGTTGAACAAATATTTCTATTTATATCTATTTCATTTTTTTGTTATATCAGTCATTACAGTTATTAATTTTTATCTTTATATAAATATTTTATTGCTTAAAATATTATTTTTAATTCAATATTGCTTCTGTGTATGTTAATGAGATATTTATTTATATAGGCAATGTATATAAATTGTAATAAACTAAAGATCAGCATTTCAAGCTAATGTACATGCACTTTTTTTTATGAATGTTAATAATAAATGAATACTTTCATTTCCAAAACAAGTTAAAGTCTTTGCAAAAGAATAGAATGAATCCACCTATTCTTTCAATCCAAATGCTTAAGTATGGGCAAATCTTAATACTGGAAATGAAAGCATGAAGATAAACCAATCACTTTAAATTATTCTTTACCATGTCTGGATGAATGTGTAAATGGCCTCTTAATTTTATAATTAATGGACTTCTTATTGTTGAAATTCAGCAGATACACTGTCCGAATATGCATAAATGTGTGTGTGTAGGCTTACTAATTAGTTATCTTATACAAGGGGAAGGTAATAACTTATGTAAATGTTTCTTCTTTCCAAAGAGCAGTATATTAAATTGAATGGTCTTTTATTCTATATTATGTTTATAATTGACAATCTCCTTGTGAAAGAATAATATTTTCTATTACAATGTATATTGCTTTTACTTCACTCAAATTAAAACAAAAGAGCTGTTGCATAGGTTAATAGAGAAAACTAGTTAAATCTCAGGATTTTCAATTAGTAAATGGCTTTCTAGCAACATCAACAGGTAAAATTATCTTTGTTTTCATGGATATATCTATTCTTTATCAAATTAAAAATGCATAAAAATATATAATTCAACATATGCAACGTTCTGGAGAAAATTGCTTATTATTTATAGGATTGCAAGGAAGATGTTAGTCTTTTATATTATCCCTTCTATAAAAAATAGTATTCTGAAAGCCTTATAGTAGATTGGGTTTGAAGTTAATGAGAATCCCATATCCTTCGCTGAAACCTCCCAAAAATAATTTATTGTATAGGTATTGTAGAGGAAATTTATTTAGCCCAGGATTGTGGACTTAGTAATTTGGTTTTCCTAGCAACATCAAAAGGTAAAATTATTTTTATTTACACGGATATAATCTCTTTATTCTTTATCATATATATATATTATTTTGTGAATCATTCTATGAGATTGAAAATACACAGATATGTTAGTATTTATTATACATAAACATATAGTTTTGTATAATTTTATAATGCTATCAAATAACTTATATTTAGATTATAAAATAATTTCATTAAATTATTGTTTTGTTGTCTAAATATATTTTGCTATTTTTGCTTTCCAAATATTAGCATATGCTAATTAGATACTTTCTGTCTGATATTGTTTTTTTTATTATTGAAAATACTTGTGAATATATATACAGTATAACTTTTATAATAAAAATATTTTAATTAAATCAATGATTTGTAACTTTAATGCACAGAATTTAAAAAACAAGGTTCATGTAATTAATCCATTTTAATTTTCTATTAGAAATTCTTTATAAAAGAAATTTTCTATTAATGATGTTTGGTGTCGTTCAAATTGAAAAATATCTTTTTAATTTTTATATAGATTATTTGCATTGCTCATTTATAAAACTAATTAATTAATTAAAAAAAAATTTAAACAAGTTTTTTTTTTCTGTTTTTTATTGAGCATTAAGTAATTTTGACCATTGTTGTGAATTTTAATGTAAAAGAAAAAAAATAACTTTTAAAACTGAGCTTAAAACGTACATGAATTATATAATATTTTTTTTAATATCTATATCTATATACGTGTACCAGATCGTTTAATTATATGAGCAATTGGCTTGAATCCAAAATATTAAGTTTTTTTTTTTTTTTAATTTCAGAGTAATCTAATAGTAAAAAAAAAAAAGAGTAAAAAGTGATTCCTGGTTCATAAAGGTTTAAATCCAAAAGATCCAGTTGAAAGGATTTCCATCTAACATCTATTAATTGCTCAAGCTCACTAAAGATGGCAGCACTAAGATTATAATATTTAGAGTTTTACTAAAAATCATTATGCTTGTGAAGTTATGTGCTAATTTGTTGGTTTTATATTTATATTACAAATGATAAATGGATTTTGATAATCCTCAGTGTTGATTTAACCTTGATAATATTGTTATTCATTGTTTAACGTATCATAAACATATAAATCTCATGTTGAACACATTTTTACTGCAATTTAATTTTGTCAATTTCTGTCTCTTCTGAAAACCTATTATTTTCAGTTTTTTTTTCTTTTTTTTTGCAAAAATGTTAATGTTCTATGCCGAACATATATTGGCGTAAATATTTTATTTTTTAGAATCAAGAAAATGATTTTGAAAACAATAGATGGATAATTAAATATTTTAAATTTTAACATTTTATTAATAGTAATTATTTTACTTCAACTTTTAATATTGGATATTTATATTTATTTCATTTTATCAATTTAGGGTTTAATCATTTTAAATGTTAAATAGATTTATTAATATATTAATTAGAAATTTAAATGTTTAAAATGGTAATAGCCTATACACACTTCTTTATAATAATCATATTTATTATTATTGGATAAAATCAGTAATTTATTATATGCAAATTTTATCTATTATAAAAAGTTTGTTGCATAATCTATATTATATTTTGTCTTATTTTTATAATTTAATATCTAAATGATTAATTCTTTCATTCTACAAAGTAAGTAAAATTTATAATTAACAATTTTATTTCACCATAAATATCTTACTTTTTTCTCTTTGCTTGTTTTTCTGCTTTTTTAATTATAATTAGAAGTGGTAATTTTTATTGCATATATATATATTTGCCTGACTAGGCTGCTAGTATGAAAATCATTTTATTTTTTTAAAATATATTGAAACTGTAAATATTGTTAAATAAACAAGCTTTTATCAGACCAACAGAACATTTATCGTATTTTATTAATATGACATAGAATGGTTTTGGAGATAAAATTATAAAAACTTAATTTAGACAAGATTTTAATTTTTTTCAGAACTGTCAGTAGAAGATTTTGACTATTTTTTTTTGTTGTTGTTCTAGAATGACTATTAGTGGCCTAATAATATGTTTAATCAAGTAGTTGCTAAGTGTAATAAGTACAGATATCATCTTCACATGTTTTAAACAATATTTGACTGTTTGTGTTGGGTTCAGAAATAGTATTTACACCAAAAAATGAATTTAATAGCTTATAATATTTAAACGATCTGCAATTGCATGATGCATTAATTCAGAGAAATGATTAGGCTAAGAATGTCAAATTTCACTGCCTACAATATGACAGTTTATTAACATCTTCACAGTTATGAGAATGCAGTCCTGTTGATGATATTACTTTTGGCAATTATCTGATCTAAACTATTATAGTGATCGAGGGAAATTGTCTAATTGGATATCATGATACCTCTTTTTCACATCATACCATATTTTCTCTAATGAAATTCATGGTGGATTGTTTTCAAAGATGCTAGAATGTTCACATGATTTACCTTTGCAATGATGTTTCTTAGTGGGTTTTTTTTGTAGGGGGTGAAAAGTCATTGGCTATCATTAGTAAGGTCTCTTGATATTTATCAAAAAGATGTATACCAATCACAATTGATCCTAGGAAGTTTTGATCTCGTATTTATAATCACTATTACTGAGAATGCTGATTTTCAAATATTCAACAGTTGAATAAGTTTTTCACATCAGTGCTTCAACTAATTAGGTACTGACAATGTGACTTTTATAAATTCCCACAGTTTTAACATTTATCTCATAGTTTGGTAACTTCATTTTTTGTCAGAAATATAGATATTTCAGGTGTTTTGTTTTTTTTACATTTTAGCCCTAATTATCAGGAATGTTTTGCTCAACAGCAATTTTTCTATATGAGCTATTGACTTGCCACAGTAGATGCTAACACTACTTTGAGATAAATAAAAAGAGATAAAATTGCTTTTATATCTTAATATTGTGCCTTTTGAAGAAAAATATTAAATGCAGAGAAGCTATAATAAAATAAAAAAAGGAATTAAGTTATTTATAGAATTAAAAGATAAGAAATTAATCTCAAGAAAAGAGATTTTAAAAAGAAAAAAAAAACCCAGATAAATAATTATTCTTAATTTCAAAATCTACATTTGGAATAATAATTTCTCTAATTTTAAGAATGGAATTATGTATTGGAGACTGAAAAAATGGACTTATTATTACTATCTATTATCCAATTTACTCAAACTTACAATAGATGGCTCTGGAGTAGATTAAATTTAGTAAAATTTTGACTGTTGTTAATGCAAATATATAACTGTGAAATGATTTGAAATTTTTTAAGGTTTTAAAAAGCTAAAAATGTAAACTTTGTTACTAAAACTGAATATGGCCACACACCAGAAATTATCTGCATGTACTTGATGAATAAGTTGTTTACTCTTCTTGATTGTTTCTCTGTGCATTATCTAAATACTTAACCTAGTTTCATTGGTTGGCATCTTGTTTATAAAAGCGCTACTAAATATAATGCAACATCTTGCAAGTAGTTCTTTCTGTTTGAATTTAACAATTTACTATCCCTGAGTCATGTATAATCTAATATTGAAATTAAGCTCCCACCGGTAATATAACTGTTCCTACTGAAAATGTAATGAAAAAACATTTATTGTTCAAATGTGTAGTGAATAGATGTGTGAGTCTGTATATATATATTTACATAAATATATAATTATTTTTTTATAAGTTTTGGTAAATCTATAATCAAATTTTTCTGACTGTATAATTAATAATTTAAATAAAATGAATTGAATTTATCTTAATATTTATATTATTATTTTAAAACATTCCAGACAAAATGATAAATTTTTTGTTAATATATAGTTGTATATAAATGTTATTAGCATTTTATAAATATATATTGCTGTTAACTTTATTTTTGAAACTTATTAATTTATTTGCATCATATATATATATTGTAACCTTATATTTTAGTGTAAAATATAAAGATTGATAGAACTGATTTTAAAATTTCTCTTGTCTTCTTTTTGGTGATTTGATTGTCTTGGTTTGCATTTTGAACAGACTATTTATTTGCATTCAAAATAACTTATTAGTGACAATAAGTAGTATTTTGCCTTGCTTATTGCCTGTATTATTTTAATGTAATTAAAATTGCTGTTTTCCACCCACTGATTTGGGTTAAATATGTTTAACCTGTAAGAAATCAACAGCACACATCAAGTTTAGTAAAATGTGATTAAAAATGATAATAATAATTGTTATTATTTTTAAAATAATCTTAGAAATTATTTTCATTTAATTCAAAAGTCATTTATTTAACTAATTTTTAGTCATTAGATAAAAATATAATAAATACATTGTGTTTCAGTGTAAAAGGGAGCGTTCATCATATTATTAAGAGATAAAATGGTATAAGAATAACATGTAAGCAAAACATGTTAAGCATATTTTAAAAATAATTGATAAGCAAACGGATTAAGCAAGAATTTCTAATATGAATCAAGTACAAAATTGTGATATTTAATAAAAGTATGATTTGCTGAATTTAAAGAGTCTGTTCAAGTCTGCCAGCCACTGAATCAAATCGCTAATAATTTGCTCAATATCTACATTTGAAATATGTCGGAATGTTTAACTTTAAAAGTAGAATTAGTAGCAGAAGGTCAGTATGCTTTGGAATATTTTATTGCATGCAAACTGGCAACATTAAATAAATATTTTAATTGCAGATGTTTTGGATATGAAAACTTTACTTTAAAAAAAAAAAAGAGGTTTAAAATCAAATTTAAATTTTAAATTTTATTGAAACGCTACTTTAATGTTTCTGCGTATCTGTTAATTAAATAATAAAGAATTGACTATCTCATTTGAATGTATACTGCCAGTAGTGTATTTACTATTTAATTTGTTTACTACTTGAATAATGATAACAGCCTTTAAACAATTAACTAAAATTACTTTCTGATTTCTATAGCCAATGTTGATTATTAAATTGTTTTGCTCTGATTGCTATTCCTAGATTTAAATGTGGATAGATAAACTAATAGAGCCTGGATATTATACATTTGGAACATAACTTGTGAAGAACATTTTCATTTAAACTCTACATGTCATGCTTTTGGAATTATCACATATTCATAGAGCCCACATAAAATTCATTAATTTAAAAGTACTCATAATACTAGAACAAATGGATATAATCACATCTATGGAGTTTGGCTATAATTTATAATTATTACTTAGTGTAATGTATATTTATTGTTCAAGACATATTATATTTATTTCATGGATAATATTTAATATTCCAAAAATGTTGTATATAGAATGAATTAATTTTAATTTTATTGTTATATGAACTTATCTATGAGGTTTATGATTTATACTTTTACTGTGTTTAAATTAAATTCATGGGATTGCATAAAACATTTATTTGAGGGAATAGCGCTTGTGAAAAGCTTGAACATTACTAATAAATTTATGGTGTGTGTCAATCTCTCCTGAAGTGTCTTATGAGTCTTTGCAGGCTTCTGTTCTTATACTTATGTCATTTGTATTACATTATTACTATGTTTATATTTTAAGCAAGATAAATCAGTATATTAGTTGTCCTTATTATTGAAACACTTTTCATTATGTATGAACCCACATCTGCTAAATTTCTGGTGTTTTTTCTGAATTGTCAGAATAACTGAGGAGGAGGATTTTGCACTTTAAATATGAAGTAAATATTAATATTGCTTTACAATGTTAAATGGCATTAGTCTGTGCTGGTGGTTAATCTGCAGATTAATTATTTGCCACTTTCTGTATTTTTACATTCATTCCTGCACTGGTGGTTAATCCATGAAATTGTGTAATTATATTTGTTGCTTCATGGTGATGTATAAACCCACAGGGCATTCAGTATTGTATCATTCCTATGTGTAGATGAATGCATCCACAGAAATATCATTTTACTTCATAAATGTAAATTTGGGCAAAGTATTTTGTATTATTATGTTAAAATCATCTTCTTCCGTCTATAAGGGTAACATATAAGTTCAGTCATAAAATGTAGCAGGGCATCCTATTTAAATTATCCACATAATGTATTACTTGTTTGTTAATTAATATTTTATCTGAACTGAAGTTTGAATTTTCACTTTGGTTTAGCATTGCATTATAGCTAATTTCTGCAAATATAATATTATTTATTATATTATTATAGATTTATAGTATAGGTTTATTGGTTCTGGAACTGACACATTAGGTATTTCATGATCTGATGTTGAATTTTGGTATATTTTCCTCAAGGCAGAAATTATATCAAATTATAATAAAATTTATGATTAGGCTTTTATAAAACTGCCTATGATATATTTATTGAAGTAAACAAATGGAATATTTTATTTATTTTATTTATTTATTTGTTTATTTATGTATTTATTTATTATATTAAAACAGCATATATCAATTATTTGTTAATCATAAAATTGTAAATAAATGTTGCTTTATAATTAAACTTACTGTGCCATTGCTATTTGTCATTCGTAAAACCAGAAATCCTATATCTTGAACAGAGCATACATTGGAGTACATACTGTTGTCAGTATGACATAAGAGTCTTAGTAATATTCTGAGAAAACCTTTGAATGCTTTTGTCCTTGGTAGTTTATAATGTGTAGGGTACAATAAAATCCCATTTGCCTTTTCCATCACTTTAGTTTTGCTTTGTTGATTCTAGTACATGATATAAAATTGATTGATTTTATAAACTTATAAACACATTTATCAGATAATGCTATGATTGAATTTATTTTCTTAATGTTATAATTGTCATTCATCAAACATAACAAGAGTCTCACTTCTATTTATTAAATTATAAATTTAAGTTTATATGGAAAGCTCATATCTAGAGTAGCATTTGTATCAAAATCATAAATGTCATTCTAAAATTCATAATCTTTAATAGTTTCACAAGTTATGCTATCTTGTCCATGGTCGGCCATAAGGTCTCATGCAATGAAAAATCGTAGATTAAAGTTTTGAAGAATAATAAAATTACATATTTATAATTTGTCTAATGTACTTTCACATACTGCTATGATGGGTCTTCATGGTGCATTCTGGCTGCGACTACATTAGATCTTAACAATTTCATGTTATATCATTAATTTTGTTTGTTGTGATATGATCAGACTTTTCGGTTACAGTTTTTAGCAGGGAGTAGATTTGATTACTTATGTTCACCACATGTGCTCCAGATTTTGGTTACAATATATATATATATATATATATATATATATATATATATATATATATATATATATATATATATATATAGAGAGAGAGATATATCGAGAGAGAGAGAGAGAGGTGAGATAAGAAGATAAATGGCCAAATAGGTAGGTATATAAGCAAGTAAATAAATGAATGAATGACCAGAGAGATGAGTATGCTAAACGTGTTTTGTATAGCTTACTGCAATTAAATAATTCTTCAACATTCTTTCAAAGAGAGCATTGGAGGGTGCTGACATGGCTGATTTGTTTCAGAAAATATGTTAAAGTTTTATATATTTTTAATATCATCTGGAAATGTTTTTATTGCTGGAGAATATTAGCTTAGTCAGTGGATGAGAAAAGAGAATTGATTCACTGAGAGGGAGAGAAATTTAATTGGATTTGGAAAGATTGAGAAAAATATTGCTAAAGTTTGGAAAGTGATTCAATATGCTGACATTTTGAAAAGGAAAAAATATGTTGTGTGTGTGTGTCTATTTGAAAGAGGCTTTAAAACAAAGTCATATATAAAATTACTTTGATATTATTAGGAGGTTTGCTAGTAAAAAAAATTGTAATTTAAGAAAGAGAGTTATTTATATGAGAAAGAGTACAACATTTGAGATGTAAATTTAGGGGAGTACATGTTTATCGATCGTCATTTTTAAATAAAATGAACCTTTTTTTTTTTCCTTTTGTGTAAAGAGATTTAAAGGGTAGTAGAAAAATCATAAATTTAAATATAGATTAGGGAATTGAAAAATATGGATTTGATTTGTATACCATGATATATGTATGATGGTCAGAAGAAAATTAGGTATGCTTTAATAGAGTATAGGGTATGTGATAAGGTTTTCTATTTGAAATGCTTAAATAAGACTAGGAAGGATGTGGAAAATGTGTGATTGTGTAGATCATTTATAAATATGATAAAAGAGGTGAAAAAATGATTTCTAATTATAGATAATTTAAAGAAAAAGTCATGCAAAATGGAGGAAAATGTAGATAAGGATGATAGAATAGAATATGGATGAAAAAATAAGTAGTGCAATGGATATAGTTAGCCAAAGAATAAATAAGATAGAAGAAAAGATAAAGAATATAGAAGTAAAATGAAAACATTACACATGAAGGGTGAGCAGATCAAGGAAATAATGAATAGAAATGATAAGAAAGTAGATAAAGAGATCCAGAAGGTGGAAAGAATGTTAAAGATTAAATGGGAAAAGTTAACTATGAGACAGTCTTGAGAAGGGACTCACTAATTAGAGGATATAGAGATGTAATTGCAAGGGAAAATAGAAATAGGTATGTTAGAATATGCTTGCATAGAGCAAGAATTAAGGATGTTATAGACAAGGTAAAGAAACAGGAGGGTATAGATGTTTATGTTATGATAGGGACAAATAATCTGTCAGAGACATTGGAGAGAGAGTAATGGATGAATAAAAAGAATTGATTAGTAATTTGAATAAGATTAAAAAAATAGTAGTAGTAGTTGGATTACTACCAAGATTTGATAATAGATATGTGTTAGATAGACACGTTCTTTAAATGAGAGATTGAAAATTTTTTGCTAGAAAAATAATGTTATGTTTGTGAATGTCTAGGACCTTTTTTATTACTAAGAGGGAGTTATATAGTAAAGATGGATTTCACTAGCAAAACAAGGAAGTGAAGCATTCGGGTTTGATTTATGAAAAATATTATAGTTCAGAAAACTTATAAAGGGGAATAGGGTTTTAACTTATAATATCATCAAAAAGGAGATTAAGGATGAACTATGTAATATGTAAACAAAGAGTAGATCTGCAAAACTAATGATAAACAAGTTAATTACAAATGTAATAGAGAAGAAAGACTTAAACAATTTATGAAATGATAATAAGAAAGGATGAAATTGTTAAAATTGGATATTTGAATATGCAAGGAGACAACAAAGCAGTTAAAAACAAAGTGCTTGAGATATTAGTAGTAGTGGAAATATATCTAAGAAAAGAAGAACCTACACTGGAAGATTTGGTATGGCAGAGTATAAATAGAAAAAAAATGGGGGGGGGGGGTAGGCGTTATGTCAAAAATATATTTAAATATTGTGAAGTCAAGAAGATTTGGAGTTTGAGATAAGGTTAGGAAGACAGGGATGGATGATGGCTATAGTTTGTATGGTCACTTGTGATAGCCAAACTATAATGGAGTAGAACAGTAGTAGCATTTATGAATGCATAGTTAAGGATATAGAGAGTTTTTAAAAAGAAGAAACTGAATATGAATGGGCATGTTGAAGAAATTGATCATGTGGATAACAAGAATGGACAGCTTTTGAAACAATTTTGTCAGAGAATGAATAATAAACTACTATTATCTTATTGTAATACATTAAACATTCACTGACGTTTTCTTTTATTTTTGAGTCAATACGCTTATTTTTAAATAAGTCTGTGTGAAATTATATATATATATATCAGTATGCTTGTGTATAAAAATAGATCAGCAAAACCTAAACAAAAGATGAATATATATATATATATAAGAAGAAATAGATATATTTTAAGTCATAATTAATTAACGATCTTACATATAAATATTTCATATATATTTTTAAAATAATGACTTCTGCATTTGTGAGCAATAGTTAATCAAAAGAAATATATCATGTGAAAAAAAAATCTCAAATCATTTATTCCACTTAAATAAAGAACAAAACTCAGTCAGTTAAATGAAACCATCTTATGTAACCAGCAACCAACTTAACCATTTAACAACTATCAGAAAAGTAAACATTTATATTTAAATAAAAATATTATTACATCATCGCTCATCATTATAATTAGGAGCTAATCGTAAATGAATATGAGCATTTTAACTTCAGAAAACAAAAAATTCAAAAGTCCGAATTAAGTTTAGAAACGATTCTGTAAACTAATGGGTGAAATATAAATGCACACGAATATATTGCACACTGGTCATTTATTTCACAACTTTGCAACTCAAAAAAATATTTCAAAATGCGCAAATCTGATGAAATAAATGGGTCAATGATTGATATATAGGTTAGTGGCAAAAGTAGTAGTCAATCACTACTTTTAACAACAAAAAGTAATTATTGTAAACAAAGGCAAAACACTCCATACAGTAGTGCCATCAAATTATGACCCACACTGGACATAACCAATCAGTTATTGATTAGTAAATGGGTATTTAGCTATTATTATCTGGAGAGTAAATGTCACAGACTAATAGCACACGATGACAATGTCTGTAAATGTGCTAGGATGAGATGGTGATCGTGTGATAAAAGTAATTATGTTTAATTGTTTAAAAAATTACATAATGATCAAATAACTAATCAACAAAATGATCACAATGTTTTTATTCAAATGAATAAATTGGGAGTTTATTATTATAGTATGAGTAAGGTTTCTTAATAATGTGTTAATCCGTTCACCAGTTGTGATCATTATTTTGTTATATATATATATATATATATATATATATATATATATAACAAAATAATATATATATATATATATATATATATATATATATATATATTGTTTCTGTTTTTGTAGTCTTAACATTATGTAACTTATTCAGATTAATTTGGGGTCTTTATTCTGTAAGTAATAATAGTTAAATATCACTTGAACCAAAATATGTTGGATGTTAGATATAATTTAACAGGTACATATTGTATTAGTAGGTTCTAGGTAAAGCTTCATAGAAATGTGTTATCACTTTCAGAGGAATGATGATCCATCATTTTGCCATATATATTTTTTTGTTTGACTTTACAGACATTGTCATCATGTGCTATTAGTCTGTGACCTTTACTCTCCAGATAATAATAGCTAAATACCTCTTTACTAACCAATAACTGATTGGTTATGCTGGATGTGGGTCATAATTTGATGGGTACATATACTTTACACATATATAGAAGTTAATTGTGAAACATTTCTATCACATTTTTAATGTCTAAACATAGACTTTGATACAAAATATGATTGATGTTTATTATCTTTAGTCTAAGCTTGAATAATCAGAGAGTTAATAATATTTATTATAAATTCTTTTTATGAGTATTTCTTAAAAGTATTATAACCAAACACTGCCAGTGTGTTTACTCAAACTGGTAGTAATTTTGGCATACTTATTTATTGCATTGTGTATAAAAGACTTACTTATTGATCAAGGTCTTTTCACATTTTTTGAGTATACTTCTATTTAATTGTTTAGTTTTTATGATTCTTTTTTATTATTTGACTTTTCATATCATCATCCTTTTAATCATTATCGTTTCACTGCAGGATAAAAATCCTTAATCCAGTTTCTCTAATTCGTTGCCTTATTTCTCTCCAATAACAAATTTATTTATTTCATCCATTCACCTCATCTCTAATCTTAATTTGCTCTTTTATAATCTCTTAAGATCAAATTTAAAATTTCAATTGTTCATCTATTATCATTTCTTCTAGTAATATATCTAACTCAGCTTTACTTCTATATCTTAATTTTTTCAATGATGACAATAATATGTGTTTGTTCTTTCACCCATGTATTTTATTTTTGATTTCTTCTTATTATTTTTTATCCATTTCACTATAGTCTATTATGTGGTCTGAAATGTATATTTCTTTTTTATATGTCCAAGTCTCAGATCCATGAGCAAAAATTATTAATAGTCTTCATTTTCAAACACAAAGATATATTTCCTTTTAATACCAAGTTATACAAGTATAATTGTATGATTAATTTCATTTATTATTTTTCCATTTTAATAATAGTAATCTGACGAAAGTATTTGTAGTAGTTAACTTTTTTTAATTCATGATTGTAAATCATTATTGAGAAAATCTATTAAACATTTCCTTTATCTTTTTTAGTATTTATGTTTAATCCTATTTTCTCACTTTTTTCTCATAACGTGCAATATTTGTTGAAGCTCCGAAGCATTATCTGCAAAAATAATCACATGATCTGAAAAATGTAGATTTTAAAAATCTCTTCATTTTTACTCCTTTAGTTTCACTTTTAAATCCTCAAAATACTTATTGCAAAACTGCTATGTAATGTTTTGGAGATATGGAATCACTCTATCTTATACTGTTTTTAATATTAATTATTTTAGTATTAAAACGGAAACCTTCCAATCTCTTTCCATTTCACCATCAACCTAATGACCTACTTGTCTGAACTAGTTTCGAACCTATTTTAAATGTAAAAATATTATATATAAGTCAAGCGGGAAAACTGTTATAATGGCCGCTTGAATGGCATCATCCATTTACATACGAAAATACGCTATAATTAGACAGGTTTGATAAAATTATAGCGTAGAAATGCTCATAAATTATTATAAAATGTTTTATTAATTTTCAGTCAATTCTTAATTATATTCGCTATTATATTCATATGTGGATGGATAATATAAACCTGGGAATAACAGCAAAATGATTTATATATATATATATATATATTTAAGTTTAAATAAAAATAATGTAAACTGTTTTCTTTAAGATATATTCATGGTTTTCTGATTTAATGTTTTACATATATAATTGAAACTAAAGTACTTTCTTTAAATTTGCTTTTTTTTTAAACAAATAATATTGGGAAGGAAAATATGTTAAAAGTTATTTATTTCAGTAAAATAAAAATCCATTTATAATTAAAAATGAGAATTTTGTATAAACAAGAAATCAATTAGTAACCGCACCCAGGTAAATTTAAAATCTGTTTACTGATTGATTTTGGTTTCAACAAAAGACTTTATCATTAAATCAGAATACCGTTCCTTCTGCTAAGCTTTAACATTTTATAACACCTAAAAAGGAATTTAATTAGTGAAATCTGAATCGAATTATATATTTAATAATTTTAAGTAAATTAAAAATAACACCTCGGAGACGTTATCTGTTGTAGAAATTAAATTATATTATTTTGTTTAATTAAAAGTCAATTGGTCCTGAGGCAAACAAAATTCCAAAAAGGTGTTAAGGTTTGGTGAAAAATATATAAATAGACCTTATTTTAAGCGGGAAGATATACTCCATCTTGCTTTTGAAGAGCTGTTAATATCAGAAGTTATAAATTGTTTAATTTTACCATGTCTGGCTAAAGTCAGGCAAAATTTTGCTGCCTTTCCCGTGATGGAATGCTGAAGTTCAATCCATCCAATGCCGAAGCAACAACCCACAAGCTTATACCAAATAAAAGATGCCATAAGCTGCTAAAAGGGACTTGCCTTCGTTCCAACACCATTTTAAAATTGTCTCCCAACTAAACAGAACATGCCATAAGCCGCCAAAGAGTCACCTTCGTTCCAGCTCGAATATCTCCAGTTCAGCTATAGGAGAACTGTCTTAATATTACTAAAATAGCAGAGCTCTGTGTAAATTTCAAAACAATCATTATTTCTTCAAAATCAGGTTAGCTAACCATATTATTGTAAATTCTTTCTAAATTGTTTTCGAAATAATATTTAAATTCTATAAAATGAAATACTTTTGCTAATTTCTTTATTAATTCAATATTGTAAACTCCTTTCTAAATTGTTTTCGAAATAATATTTAAATTTTATAAAATGTAATACTTTTGCAAATTTTTCTTTATTAATTCAATATTTTGCTATATAACTTAATCACTGCAGTATATTTGCTTTCCTTTTGATTATTTTAATAATTATTAGTTATACCTACATTTCGAAATGGCGTGCATTTAATTACCAGATATGTTTTTTTTAAAAGATATAATTTAAAATCATCAAATTATTAGTTATTATAGTGTCATTTCATGTGCTGTTTCGAAAAATTAATTTCTAAATAGCGGTGACACGTTTGTGCTCATTGATATTTGGTCATTTATTAATTAATTAATATAAATATAAAATGTGGCTTTTCAACTTTTAATTATTATGTTACTAAAGATTAAACTAGCCTGGAGTGTAATCATAAGTATACTTTTTAGTAAAGTATTCATAAGTCCCTTATTAAATATACTTTTCCCCCTTTTTAAAAGTTTAGGAGTTATAGATAACTAAAGATTTTAACTGGGATAAAGTAAAGTTTGTATATATATATTCCCGTCAGTAGCATATCGTATTCCTCATGCTACAGAAGAGTTGGCTCTTTTGATCAAGCTGATGATCTAGTGTTCATTTGATGTATAGTATTAATTTATAATATACTTTGGCTTGGCGGATGTGAAATTTATTTTCTCGTTGTGCTGTTTTTTACATATATAAGATGGAGCCACGGTAAGTCCATCCCATCTTCCTCTCTTATGGGTAGTGCAGTAGCTAAATCTGAGCTACGGGCCAGATTAGCATGTAAGTCCCCCTACTTCTTATGAACCAAATAAAGGTTCCCTTTTAGCAGCATGACGACCGGTTATTGGGTAAACCGGTGTTTGTCACGAAAACCCTAAAACTATTATTCCATCCGCAGAGCAACTTTATTATTATATTTTACTTGTGCCTAGTGTATTAGTAAAATCACTATAGCCAACTCTCCCCCCCTAATATGCAGTCTTCGGCATTGATCCGAAGCATTCTTGAAAACCCATTCGATCTAAAGCTATCTGGGGTGCTTTATAAGCCCATATTTAATATATAAAAGTAATTATAATCACATGTATTATTATACTTCACTCCAGACTTTGTTTGATTTCACATATAAATTAAACTTCACTCCAGACTTGGTTTGATTTCACATATAATAGCCACTCGAACTAATTAGAAAAAGGGCATAACTAATAAGTGAATGTAGTGATTAGTTGTATAGCATGATATTTGGCTCCATTAAATAATAGCAACAAAACTTATTTGCCAATGTATCACTTATTGTTTAAATGGCCTAGAGTAATGTCACTTAATAAATAAAAATGCCTGCGTGCTAAATAATGTTATATCAAGATACATATGAAATTTGTCAATAAATATATTTTATAATTCATTATCTATTAGTTTCTGTCTCATTATTAAATCAATCCAATTCACTAATTGCCCATAGTTTTTCATTAGTAAAGCCCCTATTAAATTAATATACTAGATTTTGTCTTTCGAATGTCTCTAGTATTAAGTTGTTTATTTATATGTTTAAGTGCATGAGTCTTATTGCTTTCTCCGATTTGCTAGTGGGCCGGATTAAGAATTAATTCTCATGTGCCATCATTGTTAGGTTGTTCTTTAGGTGTTTGACCTGGGGCTTAGAGGGTGGGTTTGAATCCGGGCTGGTCCCTGACCAAAATCTCGGGCTCGACTGGGTTTGAAGTATATTTTGTGAGTTCCAGCTCATGTTAGATGGATAAGCATGTTTTGACCGGCAATATCATTCTGTAATGTAATCACTTCTATTGAATTTTGATAAATATTCTTCAGAATATGACAATATCTTGATGATCCAATGCTTATATCACTGAAGAAATGCTTACAGAATCAAATATCTTTTTATTATATATACATCCAAAGCATAATGACACTCATACTCATTACTTTTTTTTTTATAATTTCTGTCAATATTTGGATGTGATCCATTGTACTCAGACTGTTCTTTTGGATGTTTAGAATCTAGTGTTATACTATAGACAAATTATGATTATCTTGAAAAAAAATTTGTATAGTGTTATAATTTTTAATGTCTTCATTATCTTTCTTAAATATCAATATCATTCATCCAATCATCTATTGCATGTTTATCATTTATGCATTTGGTATATACCTTTGCCAACTTTTTTTTTATTTAGTGATAATTCCATCATTTTCTGGACTTTTGCTAACATGTCTTATGACAATTTAGTAGATGTAATTATAGGGAACACTTTATTTTCTTATTCTTTATGACTATAAATTATTTTTAGAACTCTTTCACACATTTTGTGGGTGCCATCTCTCTTTTTGAAGTACTTCCATCTTTTTTCCAAATTGCTGTTTTCCTTGCCAATTCATAATTTTATTTTCTTATATTATTATTAACTTTTTATAGTATTTTACAAAATTTTACATATTTTATTCTCTTGTAAGATCATTTAAAAAAGTGTTTCATATTACTTTTTCTTTTCATATGTCTTGTTTCAGTAGAAATTATTATTATTTTTCTTTCACTTCCCAATAGGTCATCAGTAATTATGTCATTAATTCCAGTCAAGTCTGAACTAGCTTCAAAATCTGTTAATATTTTGAAATAATTTGCAAGTTCTAATTTAAATTCACTAGACTTTCTGAAGATTAGGAATATCAACTGTCAGTGATTTTGAGGTCATGTGATGCTTATATTTTTTATATTCCACCATTTAATAAAATATTAAACATCCCACAAGCAGTTTATAACAAGTCAGAAACAAAATTTAATTATTTCAAATATGTTCCAATTCCATATAAATAATTAGGAGATTTGGATTAAGTTCATAACTACCTGGTAATTAAAGACTCCAAAACAGTCCTTATATTTCCTTGCCATCTGAAGCTGTTGGCTTCCTTAATGCTTATGTAGTTATTTAGAGAGAAATTATGTTTGTGATTATCTAAAACAGGTTTATATGTAATAATGATATTAATATTAAAAATATTGTGATCTAAATATGTTTCTTATTATATACTACTACTACTATTATTGTTGTTGTTGTTCATATACTGATGTTTTAGTTTCAATAACAACTTTATTCATATATATTGATGTTTTAGTTTCAATAACAACTTTATTGATACCTTAAGAAGATGCATATGGAAATCATTTTACATCTTTTTTATTATAGGTTAAATGCTTACAAATGGGCAGCGGCTCTACAATGAAAACAATAAATAAGAAAAAAAAACAAATAGTAAAAAAAGGAATGGCCATCTGCCTAACTCATCTATAAAAGATTACATTGAATTAAGCTACTTAAGCATTATTTGTGGCAACAAGTTTATCACTCAATATAGTGTTTTAACAATAAATAACAACAAAAAGAAATAACCAAGAAAGCAGTGACTATCTAGGCAGTTTCAGGTAAATGTTTTTCACACATCAATGTGGGGTTTCGCTATAGTCCCCTTTCCACAATCTGCTTATTAATCTTATTAGCTTACTGCTTAATTTAGCTTGTGACAATTTACTAGAGAATCTATGAAAATTCTGATTTGATGTCACACTTTGTACTTACCATGGATTAGTGTAACAACTTTTAGACTCTGCATAGGAGTCCTTTTGTCCAGTTAATCAATCTTGCCATAACAGCTCAATAAATGCCTATGGGTCTTTGATCTTTAGATTTTTGGTTGATCCCATGTCTGACTGGCTAACCAGTGCTGCCATATTTTCCAATAGTAGTCTTTGGCCTCACTAAATAACTTGAGAAAAAGCTCTTCTGGCCTATTGTTCAATCCATTGTCAAAGACAATCTTATTTCATACTATCCATATAGTGAAATTTATAAAGGTTGCCAGTCTAACTTTACCATAAAGGCCACTCTTTATTGCCTTTGAGATATTTGTACATATAATATCTGCTTTCCTGATTCTTTTAAGTGCACAATAACATAGATTTTTCCATATTTAGCATTGATTTAGGATATGGCTTTTTGTCTCTTCATTTTTATTACACATCGGGCAGATTGGATCAATTCTGTATCCCCATTTGTAACACAGAAAGTGCAGGTTGGAAGGGCTCTGAGATTGACTTTTATCAGAAAATCCCCTAGATTAGGTTCAAGCCTTATTTTTTTTGTCAACCTTGCAAACCTTGGAATATTGAGAGAAGACTCTCCACTGTGGACTCATTTTGTATCATACTAAATGCTTTCCAATAGTTAAGCTTGAAGCTAAAACAGTGCAGATGATGACTTAGTTCCTTTTACAATCATTGATACTTGTTGTTGCATCCAAATGCATGTTTGTTTGGGAGGAGGACAATCTATTGGTTTAACCCTCACCAATGGCAAGGGGTTTTCCATACAGAGGTTTTGGCAAAATAATTTCACTAATTGTATGTCCTTTGAAATAGGAAAGTGGAGATTGAATGTAACCCAAGCATGTTTTGAGCCTTCAGTTTTTCGAGGAGACTAATGATGGGATTTTCTGTTCTGACATAATCTTCTGGATTGGGTTTCCATGTTGTGAATGAATGCCCTCCTTGTTGGGAAAAAAACAAGAAATATGTTATTTTTGGCAATAATGTGGTATTAAGAAGAGTAACCTCCAATAATGATAGCTGGATCTGAGTTTAAAACTTTCTTGGGAGGGACTCGTCAAGCTCTTTCCTCATGATGAAAGGGGGAAAGCCAGCTTGAACCTGAGAAACTTTTGTGGAGTTGCTCTGAATCTTCCTGGGATTTGTTTTTCTGATTTGATTGACCACATGACCGATTTGGCTTCACTGATTCTTAGATCAAACTCACTAACGAAGTGATCCAAGATTTCCTCTAGCCTAGCAAACTCATCCTGAGATGAGAGAAACACCACTACATCATCCATGTAGGAAATGTGATGAATGCTCTCTCTCAGCAAAGGTATGAAAATACCCAAGAGGGTTGATGCGCAACAGCAATGGGTTTATATAGGCTGCCAAGAGGAGTGTATTAGTGGTGAGCCCTGCAGGCTGGAAATGCTAGGCTGAAATCCTGGAGCAACTTGACCCTCCAAATGAGTTCTCACCTCAATTTTGTAGAAGGTTCTCAATCATTTGGTGATATGCCTTGAACACTTGGAGCTCCTCCAGTAAACTAAGTAGTACATTGATACTGATGCAGTCAAAGCCACTGGCAAAGTTTAAATGAACTGTAACTGGATGAGACATTTTTTTCCTGCAAACATGATCAACGATGAGGTGGAAATGACTGATGGCATCTGCTGTAGAGCTGCCTTTCTTGCAAACTGGTAGGCAGACAGTTGACTGATGATGTTCTGGATGTTTTTTTCAGACCCTCAATTGTCTTTATCAGGAGACGATTCAGGGAGGTTGGCCTGAGATTTTCAAGTTCACATGGGCCCTTGGGTTTTTTAAGCATAGCCACCATGACAATGGGGTAGAACCCTTGAATTTTCCAGCTGTTGTTTGTCAGAAAGTCCACCACCCTTTTAATGATTGGGATGCCAAATGATTTTAGGTGTATAAGCAGGAATTTTGGGATTTCATGCAGCCCAGGGTGTCTTCTATCAGGGAGTGCCTTAAATTTTGCTAATATTCTGGCTTCGGTGATTTTATGAGGCATCTTGTACATCATCATAAATTTTCTGCAAGTTCCTGTTATGCCTAATGGTTGTAATTTTTTCCCATAATAGTCCCTGATCCTGAATAGCATAGACTCACCATCATATTTTTTCTCATTTGATTTCAGGGCTCTGGAGTTTTTGCCAAATCCAATAGTCCACTTGAAGTAACCTCTGGTCCAGTAATGTTGATTATTTAAATATTGCCAAGCCCTCTTTATTGAGAGATATTCTGCAATGGCTTTTTGTTTGGGTATATATCTATTTTTAAGAGTAATGATATTATGAGTGTTTTGACTTTTATAAGGCAGTCTCCAATTTATTGGCAATTCTGTCCAGTTTGCTGATTAAGTGGAATGGACCCCTTTTTTTTCGTACAACAACCAAGATTTTTCAATTGGGAATGTTGATAACTTAACTGTATTAAATTTAATGTAGATTTTGGAAAAGACTAATTGGGTTATAGCATTTGATATGGTCAGCATTTGAATTGTATGTGGTAAGTTAATTACGGGCTCTTGTACAAACACTGGTTCTATTTTGACCTATAAGAAGTAGTGGTCAGAAAGGCCACTGGTCATAAATGAGCCTCAGTTACTGGAGATAAGGAGGTAGACATATACACCAGGTCTATGAGTGTTCATGTACATCTTGTGTAAAATGAAAAAGCACCTTCTGAAATAATTGTCTGCTGCATACTAGGGGCTGGTTGAAGCTGTTTACAAATTTTGCTTGAAATGTTTTGTAGCTATGGTTGAAATCACCAATTATTATGGTTGGGAACAGACTGGTTTTCAGAGCTATGTTTATTGAGTGAATAATATTGAAAACAACTTCCGAGTTTTTGGATGGATATAGGTTCACAAGGTTAGATGTCCAACTTCTTTACTGAATCATCACTGCAATCAGGCTATTTATATTTATGAATAATATTTTTAAAAAGGTAATCAGCAATTTATTTTTAATAATTATTGCTTCTCCTCCTGAAGCAGTATCAGAAAAGGAATAATGGAAATGTCCCAATGACTGCATTAGTTGAATGATTCTTGAGTCAGAGTTATGGTGCAGTTTTGTTTCTCATAAACATAAAATATCTGGGGCCTGACGCTTAAACCAATATGACAGACCATAAGTTCTATCATGAGAGTTCACACCTCTGATGTTCACAGAAATGATGTTGAACATTATTATCAACTTGAAATTGGATTAGGTTGCTGAAGAATCCTCACCACTTGGTCTGAATCACCTTGTTCAGCCTTTTTTTTTGATCCAGACTCTGGGAGAGGATGTGCTGAGGCATTTGACTGGGTGGAATTAATTTCAAAATTCTTTAGTAAGAATAGTTTGTTCAGAACTCTTTCACTTTGATGTTGGGGTAACTCAATTATACCACCAATGGATTCATCTTGCACTACATCATTAAGAAGATCCATGATGTTCAGAGAAAATCTAGTTTTCTTCTCTTTGGGAGTTGTGATGATTGGTATTTGCTCTTTTAGATCAACAAGGTCTCTTACACCCATGACCTCTTCACATGACATTGATGTGGCAGAGGATGACCTGCCCCTTTTGGATGTGTATTTTCTCTTCCACTGAAAAGTGACATCCTGATGAGGTAAATTGACCTTGCTATCAGTGGCCTAGAGACTTCATTCTCATTCATTTTGACATGGTTTCCTCATCATCTGAGGATGTATGACTAATATGAGTTCTGATGTGTCTTGAGGAACCAGGGGAGAATGAATGAAACCTTGGTGCAACTGCTTTCAGTTGAAATAAGCTTGATTCTGTGTGAGGATGGGTTTTAGACATTTGTTCTGGTCCCTGTGATGTCTCAGCTGATGTAAGTCCTTTTTTAGTACATTTGTGATATTTTTTTACCTATCATCCCACAGTGGACACATTTTCAAACTGGACATTCTTTCATAAGGTGTTCCCATTGTAGACAATGAAAGCATTGCTGGGCTACTCCTTTAAAGTTGATGATGATAGCTGGTTCATTGCATTTTACAAGACTCAAGATCACTAGAGGAGAAATTTTTTCTCCAGCATGATTTTGAATTGCGCAATATTCAAGAGCATTTGTATTTCATCATCGTAAATTGGTTTATAGCTAAAGGAGACTATCCTTTCATATGGAGCAAGCAGATTTTGTAAGTCAGTTATTCCAAGTTTATGCCACAATTACGGGTAGTTCCACTAGATCAACTGTGTCAAGATATCTACTTCTAAGGGTTTTATGCAGGTTTCTAAAGGCTTCTTTAGATATTGCATTGGCAAATTGAATGACCAGGTATCGGTCATTTGGGTGGAATAGTAGTTTGTAAATCAATTTACAAAGGTCTTGTGATTTGAACAATTCAAATAAAGTTGCTACCAGGAATTTGAAAAGGATAATATTGTGTTCTGTTGTAGATAAGATCGGTGCATTCTCATTCTTATATGCCTGGAAGGATTTCATCAGAAGGGCAGGAATTGACATATTAAATTTATTATTTATAATTTTTATGTTGATTTGGGTTACATCTGCCTCCTTTGGTAATTATGGATGAATTGTCCATCATAGAGTTTACAGCATATGTATTATTTTTATGCTCATTATTTCTAAGGACTTTAAATGTCTGTGGCTGTTCTTATTCATAAGGTTTTTGACTTGATTACTATTTTTAATTTGTTCACCTGAATGGGATCCTGCAGCAACCTTGTGAGCATATGAAATTGGCTCTTGGTTTTTATTTTTATCAGCAGGATCATTATCTGTAGTGTTTTCTTTGTACACCTGCTGTGGTATGGATTTGTCTTAAGGTGGGAAAATCTGAATTTTAGCTGTTGTCTACAACACTTTGGTCATTTCCCAAATTTTTCTTGCTTCTGGTATTGTAAATAACCCTTGCAGTTTTTGGCATCACATATTGGTTATGAGAACTTGATAGATTGGCTCTTATTAGGCTGTGTTTTGGTTATATTGTCCAGATTTTTACTATTAACTGTTGAATTATTTTCATTCTGCAAAATATCCACTGCTAATGGGGAATTTGAGGCTCCGGGGTCTGGCCTTAGGTCCCCAGAGTGTTCTGTGTTTGTTTTTGACTTTGTATTATTATTTTCTGAGTCAAAATATAGATCATTGTGATTTTGTGATTGATTTTGATTTTTTTTGGGGGGTGGGGATGTGGGGATGGCACCCTTGTTCTGATCATCAGAATGACATACTTTTTGCCCAAGGATGTAACCCATGTCAAAATGTATTTTATCAGATTCTGAAAATGAGATTAAATTAACTTTCTGAGGTGATGTTTCAAGTTTGACATATTCATATCGTAACTTGTTTTCTATAAACGGCTGAGGGCTGAAACATTCTGTTAAAAGGGTTTCAAGTCTTGGCTTATTTTCTGTCTCCCCTTACTGGTTTGCAGTTTTAGATTCATGTTTTCCTTTTGTATTTTCAATTTTTAGATTAGGATTCTTAATGTTTACTTTTTTTAATGACCCCCCCGTTTCACTGATATTAGATTTTCTGGTTTCTAATTTTTTCCTAGGGTTAGGTTTTGTGATTTTAGTTAATTTACTTTTATATGAATTTATTTTTTCCTCTCAAATTCTATTTCTCTGATTTCATCAAAATTTAGGGATTCTTCTGAACTACTAAGGCTGGCTTTAGCGTTTTCCATGGTTACCATTAGCGTTAAATGGAATGAAGTCCAAATTAATTATTTAGGGTAATTATTCACAATTAATTTCTTGAAATAAATATCATTATAACAAAGAAGAAATACTCATTATTGATTTTTCGTTTTTTTCCACTAGCACTTTTTTTTTTAGTGTAAACAGATTGTCTCTAACTGAGGTTTGAATAGGTGACCATTCAACATGGCAACCGGAAACAGAATATATTGATGTTTTATGGACAGAATTTCAGGGTATGAAGAAAGTATCACACTTAGAATAGAATGCAAAAGATAAGAAGCCATCATATTGACATCGTTAATACTGACTGATCTTGAAATTAGCACTTAATGAAGAAACTTAATCATTATTGTTTTTGCTTGAGATTTATAATATTTTTATATGAAATAAATACTTGGTCTACTATATTTTTTTATGTATTTTAACCTTGATTTACTATTGCTGTTATATATATATAATTAGTCATTGCTTGCTATTTTTATTACCTGTGTATATATACCACATCATGAAATCAAGGAGCAAACGCTATTCTACTGCACAGCAGCTGTCTATTGACAGCTTGAGTATTCAATAGGAACTAGATAATAGTGTGTATTAAATAATATCCAGTGCTGCCCTATCCAGGAAGAACTGCAGTCCTACCATCTAATATATTTTAATTAGCCAAGCTTAATTTATAATAGGGGTGAAGTAAATATATATTTTGCGCTTGTAAAGCATTGCATAAATCATAGGTCATATAATATATATATATTTTTAAAATAATTGAATGCTTACATTTTAAAAATATTGTTATGAATATTATATACTTTTGTTTAATATGCTGTCTCTTCTGTATTGCCAATCGAATTTTATTTTAAAACTTATATTATGTAATTATGTTTTGATAATTTACCCAACAGACTTATAAAGTAGTTGTAATATATTTATTTTAAAAAATATGTGTAAATAACATCAAAATAGATTATTAAATATTTGCGCATTTTTTTTCTAACTATTTGCCTGAAGATTCAACAAAAATATGGCATTCTTTCTTTAAAAACGATTTCTATATTTACTTTTTTTATATAAAAAAAATGCAAATTTTATTAAAACTATTTTAAGCTTTAGTGTTTTTATTATATTTTCAAAATAAATATTTTAAGAATATAAATATTTATTGTGAATTTTTAGTTTATAATATAGTATTAATATGTTTTGTTTAAATATAAAAATACACACACATCTATTCCATTATTTTAGCTCCTCCACTTCTTGCCATTGTTATGAATTTCCATTTACTTATTTAATGATAGCTAAAAGTTTGAAATCATTACTGTAAAATATCAGTAAGATATATATCACTTAAGGTATCAAATTTAAACTATTTATATTTCATGTTATCTTTGTCAGATAACATTGAAAATGGTGTTAATATGTTTATTGGTTTATCAAAATGCATCTTTGCAACAGATTGCTGAATTTATATTGGTTTGTTTTTAAGTTTGGGGTCTGTCATAATGTAATTTACATATGACAACTAGTTGTAAACCAGTAAACATCACATTGTCTGGTTTTGGTCTAACAAAGAGATATATTTATGCTCATATCTATTTACAAGAAAAGGTTTATGGGTGCATTGATCATACCAGATCAAATTGAGAAATTGTTTAGGGCATCCCACACTAATTAATAAATAGGTAAGTAGTTATTCTGATTCTTAACCAGAAATTAATACAAAGATGGAAAAACACATAGGTCCTCACTGCCCAACAGTGAGCAAACTTGATAAGTACTGCCTTTTTATTTTTGTTTTTCTATAAGGAGTTATTAGAAAGACTTAAGTCCTGTAATGAGTTATTTAAAGGCTATTGTATCTTTCTACTTATCTATATAGAAGAAAAAGAAATATATAAATACTGAAGCAGTTTAATAGTGAATTGATATTTTAATAAGAACGTAAAAAATGAAAAAGTCTAAAATTACAGAAGTAAATATAGATTTGATTTAATACAAAGAAAGATAAAATAATTTAGTTTAAAATTTAAGGTATGTATGTAAAGGGCAAGATGAAATTATATCTTTTTTTATGATAAAAATAACATTCTCTATTTTTATTTGAAAATTTGTTAGATAAACAAAAGTAGTTTGTGTAACAGTGAAGGAAAAAATTGTAAAAGAAGTAGATGTGGCCAAGATAGACAAAATTTAGGGTATTGATAATATTTTATGCCAAAAAAAGATGTGATTATGATGTAATCTACAAATGTAGAATTCTTATCAATCTTAATAATAGTTAACTATCTACTTTTTTTCATTAAATGCTCCAGCTAAAGATTGTTAAATTAATATTAGCTGAAATATTGACTTTAAACCAGTTCTAAGTCAGTATATCTTATTCACTATATATTTTAATCACATAACAATATTTTTCATGTGTTCTTAAATTTCAAGTAAAATATATTATTAAAGGTGTATTTATATAAATTTATTGCTCAATTTTACACTTTTTTTTAGAAAAAACGAATAAAAGAGTAGAAATAGGAAAATAATCGCCACGACGCATTTCTGATGAACTAGCTATCTTCAATCTGTTCAGATCACCAAATCTTTTGGAATGTTTTTTTTTAATATCTTTATGTTTGTTTTAAGGGATATAATGTTGAACAGTGAAACCTAGTTATTTACTGCATCATCTTAAATTTAATATTTATGACTCTAAAAATCATTGGTTTGTTGTCAACCATAAACACCTGGAAAACAAACGAAAATAATGATACTTGGATGTTGCATTATATATCAATGTACTGCTGTTACTAACAGTTTCTACTGAAAAGTGTTATGAAAGTTATATTTTTGTGAAAAACATTTAACAATTAATAATGGAAGATGGAAATAATCCAACATATAATTACAACAATATATTTTATGATTATCTAATTTCATTCAAGAAAAGGTATGTAGTAAAAGATGAAGATTTTCCAATACAAATTTAATTTTATACATAAGTAATAGATGTGGCTTGTATTTATGTGAAGAACAATTTGATATAAAAATATAAAGGATGAAGAGGTGTAATTGGAATAGTGAGAATACTTATTAAAGAACATGCAGAAAGATTAGGAAAGGTTAATATGCATTTTATTGACTTTGGAAAGTTAAGAGGTAATTGGATTGTTTGATACTAAGTGTTTGAGAGAAGACTTTTAAATAATGTGTATTTGAATCAGAATATATATATATAAGATTAAGGGATTTTATTAAAAAGAAAAAATATCTAGAGTGTGTTATGGTTTAACATTTATTTAGATGTGTTGCCAACTGAAAAATGAAGATTAATATTTAAGAAGTAGAGGTTATTGTACATTTGCTGATGATGCAGCAATATTCAAAGATAGCAGGAATATAAGCTTGACTTTGCTAATAATAATAGATGAAATTCATAGAAAGTTTGAAAAATGCAACTAAAACCAAAGAAAAGAAAACAGAAAGAATAAAACTTGAAAAGCAATAATTAGACTGGAAATTATAAAGGTTTGTTATTTAATTATAAGAGTAGTAATTACAAAAAAATATTGCAAATTATAACTGGATTGATATGCTTTCAAAGTGATCCATGGTTGCTTAAAGTTAAAAAGAAATTTCATCCAATAGTAAAAGAGGTGGAAAGATTGGACCCTCCAAAACATAAATTTAGAGAAAAATCAGATAAATAATTTCAAAACACTCATTTAGCAAAGTAAAAGTCATTTCAAAGAATAACAGAAAAAATATTACTTGTTGAAGATATTAAAAAGAGAAACTGTGTTGGACCTAATGGTTAGATGAAATATGAATAGTCATATTTCAGAAACTGAAGATCATGATAATAAATGTAGCCAATTACTAAAATTTTTTTGTTAGCGAATGAATTTGGAATATCATTCTGAAGTTGTTAAAGTTAGGAAGAGATTTGACTAAGTAGTAAAGAGGAGAAGGATTGAGCCATCTGAAACATATATTTAAAGAAGAATTGGAAAATTAATTGTACTTATGTATTGGACCTGCAATGAAGGAGACATGCTATGCCTTTTCACACTCATGATAAATGTCTGACTTTGTAACCCATCAAATAAACCCTTCCATCTCATTCAATCATTTCTAATAATATTATAAATTTATACTTTCTATTGTCCATTGTCCCGATTTTATTTGGACAAATTCTTCTCAAAGTGCTTTTTACTTTATTACTGATTTATTTTTCCATGTTCTGATTAGTACTACATTTTTTTAGACAGTGCCAAATGATGAGCCTTTGGAGTTTAACCACTCCTGAGATCAATACATCAAGTACATCCACACTTTGGAAAAGCAGTGGCATTGTAATGTTCAAGGATGTAATAATAAAATAGGCCTTCATAAGGGAACATGGTTGGAGGGTTTCAGAATTCCATTTTTGATTACAATCAAATTTATTTTTAACTGGGCTTGCAAATTAACATCCATAGAATATGGGGAAACAGTGGTTTGGTTTAAGAAAGAAAAATGTAAAATTGGAGGCCCTAACAAAATCATTGAAATAGATAATATCCTTTTGTACACAAATCAAAAACACCATCCTAACAAATTCTTCAGGAACAGTAGATATCTGATAGTTTGTGCAGGGAGACTGATATGTGTTTCATTATGAGAATTTATGATATAACAGCAGAACTCTGATAGAAACCATCAAACAAAATTTGGAAGAGGAATCAACAATTTATTCAGACTATTGGAAAGCCTATAGAACTGCTGAAATATGAGCTACCGGTTATTGATTATTTTCAGTGAATCACATGTTAAGTGTCTCCATTTTGAAAAAAAAATTACTTTAAGCCTTTATTTGGAAAATTTTTTTATCCATTTAAAATAAAGTAGAACAGGCAAATGATTGCTTCATCATCATGACAATTCCTGTTATATATTATATGATAAGTATGTTTCATTTTAAGTGTTTTATAATTTCATGCCAGATACAGTAATACTTTAGTTTTTTTTTTTTTTTTGCCAATTTTGCTTTAGTGATTGTTTTGTAATTTCATGACAGAACTTAAATATTTATATTTAAAGTAACATTTGGAAATTGCATAATATCATCATATTTCATATTTTTTTGTGTGGAAATTATATTTTTAATATTATTAAAAATGTACTTTTTCAGATTTAGTCTGGTGCAATTAGTGTCACATATTAGAGCTGTTACACCTTTTCACATAGGTATTTAGACTGCTGATAACTTTGTAAATCTTGTTAAAATATTTATGTACATGTCCATTTTGCTGAATTTATCATTTTAAGTTTGTACAAGTTCCAGTGTGCACATTATTTGGTCAGATTACAAGATTTGAAAGTTATCAGCAGTTTGATATGAATATGAAAAGGCATAGTAGATCTAATACATTGCAGGTCATATCAAAATAACTAGAAAGAATAATCTATTTAGAAAACTAATGGGTGTTGAATAAGTTATGAAAAAATGTTATGCATAGAAGAATTTAAAATGATAAATGAGGTAGCACTTATAATTAGAGATGGAGGGTTTATCAATAGATATCAGAAGAAACTATAAAGAGTGGCAGGAAAGATATGAGAACAAACATGGTCTTGAATAATATGAAATATAATAGAAGTTTTCAGAGAAAGTAATCTTAGTTCAACTGTATGATCTGTCTTTTTGACAAATGATTAATATATAAATTTTCTGTGTAATATAATTTCATTCCTATAAACAATAGAGACTCCGTTATACTTAATGGTAATAGATCAAATATTTCTTAGATTTTGACAAAAAATCATTTTAAGAATCTGTAATCATTGATTGAGTTGTCATCTGGGGTACTTAACTTATTTATTGCCTCACAATATAAATAAGGGTTTTTATTGAATGATGTATAAGAAGTAATAAAAAAATATATGTTACTTTATTATACAAATATTCTACAAATATATATGTATGTTAAATGCTCTTCCAAAGGTGGGTTTATGTATTTCAATAATGGGTAGGCAAATTTTATCAACCGCAGCTGTAGTTTGCCACTACTTTCCATTCTTCTAATAACTTACATTAATAACTGTAATTTATGAATTTCATAAGTTCAGTTTGTTATAATTATAATATTATATTTTAAAAGTTAATGTAAATAGTTTATTTTAGTGGGTTCTAAAATTTTCAGATATAGGAATTAATATATTTATTTGACAAGCACATGACCTGAATTCAAGTTCAAATGGAGTATGGAAATTTTCAGATAGCTTAGGATTTTTTAAGAAAGTTTTGAATTCTTGTGGTAGCTGGCCTTTAAAAAACTGAGTTAATAACTCAAGAGTTTTCATCTTTACTAAATGGGTATGTAGCTAATTTTTGTTTACTAGTAAAGGAAAGTCCATGATATTTGAGTTGATTGTATGACTATTTGTATATTAGTTGTAAAGATAAAAACTTGGTTGATGGTTATAATTCAGTTTCAGCATTCTTGAAAATAATTTTATATACTTGAAGACACTGAATATAATCTGATTTTAGTTTATACCAAACAAAGCATTACATGACTTATCTCAGTTTACGATCATCACAAATTCAAATCCTCTGACTAGTTTTTGGTTATTAATTTATCATTGAAGTAAACCAATAATCAGAGTACATAATTTTCATATGGCTTTACATAAAGGATTCACTGGTTGTGCAATCAAGCTTATAGTAGATGTATTTGGAGTAAAGAAAATGTCATACCTTTGCTTTAGTAATATATTATCATTTATTTTATATCTCAGTGTGTGTCTACCATTTTATATTATTCATGACTTTCTTTTAAGATAATGCATTACTTTATAGTTAGTTGTTCGAGCGCAACGAAATGGTAACTTAAACATAATTATTTCATTCAATTTATCAAAAGAATAATTATTTTTAATTTCGATCCAAAATTTAACGTATATATGTTGTTGCAGGGTTCTTCAGTGTTTGTGAATACTAATCCTTATTTGATGTTGCAGTGGTATTAAAATATGTCATGATTAAAAAGGTGTGCAGCTTATTAATTTTTAAAATTAAAAGTTATTCTCGTACAAATGATTAAGGTTTGTATTGTCTTTAATTCAAATTAAGACTGAGCTATTTCTGTCAAGAGTTTGGGAGAAGATTTTTCTCTTACATTTTGTAAGAAAGTTTTTTGGTTTCTTTCTTGATAGTTCTGACATTACAAATGGTTTTGCATTAAAATAATTGTTAAAATCAATTTCTTAGGGAATGTTAAATTTTGACAACATGACAAAGATATTGTTGGAAATATTACACCAAAGTTGATAAAAAACTATTGTTCTTTTACATTAGTAATGACAAGTGGAGAAAAATTACATTTTACAACTTTCTAGTCAGAGTAAAGAAAAAAAGTTCTTTTTATGAAAGAAAAGAAATGATAAGATGATATCTAGAAAAATTATATAATCATACCAGAATTAAACGGTTATTGATTTTGTTTCTCAACGTTTATTAAGAATTGAGAAATGATTATAAATTTAGTCTTATTAGTTTAATTTTTAAGCTAAATATTTTTTTTATAAAATAGAGGTTATTTTTTCTATATAAGCTTCCTCACATAATAATAATTTTTATGATATAAAAATTTCGTAGTGATATAAAAATTGTTTAATGCGATGACCATGAATCTGAACTATATTGTCAATTTATTCACTATTCATAATCTTCTATTTGCCTAGCGCATAATTTGGATTCAAATTGGTATCAGATAAAATTTGTAATTGCTTTGAAATTCTAATTCTAATGAGTATTTTTTTTTTTTTTTTAAAATCACCACTTATAACCAATTTCTGCCAGTAATTTTAATAAACCTCGCATCTCTTTCATAATCTTTTAATATTTAGACTATCTCATTTTTCTTTTCTTCTTAGTCAGTGTTTTCATTTTCAATTGTAAATGTAATTTCAACAGCATATCCAAATTTATTAACTATTAAAAATTCTAAAATCCACATCTGTCCTCATTCAATGTGCCTTTCTTTATTGCCCATCTAATATAAAAGTTAAATAGATGATGATGATGATGAGATACAGCCCAGTTTCTTTTCTCCAAGTAAACCCAATCTGTTTAACTACAGCTTATTTTTATTATAGCTTCTAGAACCACATAGGTATTCTCCAAATGCAAAATTCATAATTTAATGCAGTCAACTGAATTCCATAAACAAATGTAAATAAACTTTTCTCTGGTATTCTGTCTTCTCACTTATCTAATATAATGTCAGAAATAATGTCTTTTGTTTTTAATCTTTTTTTCAACTAGCATTGATGCATATATAAGATCAGAGTAAATAATTTTAATATATATTTAACAGCATGATTAAAATGATAGATTGATGAATATGAGATATCCTAAAACATTGTTGGATAATGCAGTAATAAAGTTTTCATTAAATGAGAGAAAGGAACTTCTTTTATCTAAGGAAGAACCAGAAACAGTTAGATGCTTTATTATTAGTTCTTACTTTTAATAGTGACTTACCTAATATTAACCATTTATGAGAAATTATTTAGATTATGAGATTTTTTTAAAATGTTCAAATAAAAGGTAATTTACATTATTATCACGTTTGTTGATACATTCTGACTTTTTAAAGATCTCAATGGTTTTTCTGGTTTCAAGATGTTGAAGAGTGTCACATCTGGTATAGTATTCTTATATTAAAAAAATATTTTCAATTAATTATATATTGATGTACCTGGATAGTATTTCATTTTCTTTGTAGCCCATGAAAATCTTTGATTTAATATATATATAATCAAAATTTACCACAAATTCATCACTAAACCAGACTAATCAAAGAAAATAAACTTTAAAGCACAACCAATGATTTCACTGATACCAGCAGGCTTCTGATGTGTAAAGGAATAAAAAAAACCAACAAATTTATACTTGTTACCCACAATTCCACTTACAGCATACACACCCTTAATATTAAAAAAACTTATAAATAAGTTAATTGCTTCAGAGTCATACATTTTTAATAACGAAGATTATTTAATTCTTTTTTTAATTTATTTCTTTCAAAGAAAACAACTTAATCTTCATCAAAATTAATAGTGTGTATATGTCTTTTTTTTTTTTTTAAGTGTCATAGCATCGGCCGGGACGCAAACCCGCAACCCGGGCAACTGCCTGCAAGTGCAAGGCAGTCGCGCTGACCTCTCGACCACGAATGCAAGACATGTGTATATGTCTTTCATGGTTAAATAAAACAGAACAGATATTTATTTCTAACCTTAATTTTATGTATCTTTATTCTTTCTTTTAAGTTCAAACTATTTCAATTTCTTGGTCAGAGTAGTTTGAGCGTAAATGAAAGAATAAAAGTAGGGTTAGAAATAAATATATCAGTTCTGCTTTATTTATCCTTGAAAGAGATACAAGCTGCATGATTAAATTTTGATGAGCTTAAGGTAGTTGTCTTCTTTGAAAGAAATGGGAAAAAAAAGAATTTTAATATTAAGGGTGTGTGGGATGTAAATGGAATTGTGGGTAATATTTAGTATAAATTTGTTGTTTTCTTTTATTCTTTTACACTTGAGGTCTACTTGTAGCAGTGAAACCATTGGTTGTATTTTTAGAGTTTATTTCCTTAGGCTAGTCTGGTTTAGTGGTGAATTTGGGTAATTTTGATTATTTTATGGCCTAGTTTAGCTTTAGGCTTTTAATGTGTGTGTGTATATATATATATATATATATATTATAAAGGACTTGAAATTCAGACTTTCAAGTTCCCTACAGCTATCCACCCCATCTTATACAACTGTTACAAGTGATTACATACATGTGAAAAAGATAAATGATCTCCAATATGTGTGTTTCATGCTAAACCAGAACTCATCAATTGGTCCAGATCACCATCTCCCACACATATATACAATCATGGCTCAATTTATATTAAGATAGCCAATCTGAACATTAATGGATAAGCTTCATTCTTCTCCACCCTCCAAATCTTCAGTCATTTGTGTTATTGAAAATTCTAGGATGGAACATTGAAAGCTCATGTTGATGCAAATATTACTGTCATACTCATGTTGACTTTGTCACCCTGTCCTTTCCATATAGGACCCTAATATATCCATTTAAATACACAGAAGAGGGATGGGCAGAATACAGACTGAATATTACTATTTAAATACATGTATATTGTCTACACTAAACTTAATGTAATTTGAAGAGACATGGAACTAAACTCCCTACAGATATGCACTTCATTTTATACAACTGATACACATGACCACATACATATGAAAAAGATAAATGTTCTCCAATATACATATTTCATACTGAACCAGCACTTAT
This sequence comes from Epiperipatus broadwayi, assembly GCA_028023455.1. Taxonomy (NCBI): domain Eukaryota; kingdom Metazoa; phylum Onychophora; class Udeonychophora; order Euonychophora; family Peripatidae; genus Epiperipatus; species Epiperipatus broadwayi. The sequence goes on along the minus strand of JAQFVV010013675.1, from coordinate 23,568 downwards.
CAGTTGGTCCAGATCATCATCTCTCAATAAACATCACATGCTGGCTCTTAACTGTTATTAAAACAGGCAAAACTCTCTATATGTATTGCTACTCAGTGCAAGCCAGATCCAAGGCTCCTCACTGATGAAGGCCACAAGCCAGAAACTAGTCTGGGAATGTTGGATTAGTAGGGACTAGATGTGGATTTTATGCACAAGCCTTCTCTCATCCATTGATTACTCTGGCTTGCACTGAGTAGAGAGTTTTGTCTGTTTTAATCATCATCTCTCTCACATATATATATAATCAGTACCCAGTTTATATTAAGGTACCTAATCTTCAAACATTAATGGACTTTAGTCACTCTAATTCCTCACATGATCATAATAATATATATGAGGGGTCAGGGTGATACTGAAATCAACATGATTATGACAATTATATTGGCATCAACAATGGCTTTGGGTGTTCCAGCCTCAGATTTTCAATGATATGGATGGCTGAAGAGTTGGAGGGTGGAGAAGATTGAAGCTTGGTCATTAAAGTTTGGAGATAGGTTATCTTAATATAAACTGAGCACTAATTGTATATGTGTGTTGGAGATAGTGATCTGGGCCAACTGACAAGTGCTGGTTCAGCATGAAATACCAATATTGGAGTTTTTTTCACACGTGTGTAGTCATGCATATCAGTTGCATAAGATGAAGTGAATAGCTATATGGAGCTTGTAAGTCTGCGATCAAGTTCTTTCTAATTGCATTAAATTTAGTATAGTTAATATATATTACACTTTAATTTACAAGTGTCAAACTTTTTGCACTCACAATTAACACCAACCACTTTAGATAAATCCATGCTATTTAATTAAAAACATATATTAATTTTTAATTGAGATTTTGGGATATGGATAAGCTTTAATTTAATAAATAATTCATGTCAAAATTGTGAGTGCAGAAAAGGTGTGGCAAATTGTTATTAATAAATATTGAATAAATAATGAAGATATGTGAAGACATAGTCTAAAGCTGTCTCATGATTTTATTCATCTAATTATTTTTATTTATTCTTCAGCATAACCATATCTTAAAAGTCTCCAATCTGTTGCCAATTCTTTTACTCATTGTTCACATTTCATATCTGTACAATAATACACTCCACCTATAATGACTAATCTTTTCCTTAATTTTCTCTTCAAAGGTGAACAAACTATTTTTTTTCTCTTATGAACCTTTTACCAATTCTATTCTTCTTTTAACTATATTTTTATTTGTTCGATCTTCACTCAACCAATAACCCAAACATCTAAATCCATTCACCAGTTGACCTATATTATCATTAATATCAACTTATATTCTTTTTGTATTCCTCTTTATTCATAAATACATAGTCTTCTCAATATTAATCTTAATTCTGTATTCTATTCATCCTTCCTCCAATTTATTTATCATATTCTCAAGATTCTTATCATCTTCAGTTATAAGACTCATGTCATCTGCAATATTTCATGGTCTAAATATTTATCTAACATGTCTTCTAGATAAACATTCAAAGGCACAAATGACATGCAGTATTCATTTTTAACTCCTTTTTCTGTAATCATTTTTTTCCAATCTCATTATTTCACAATCTGATTCATATTCTTTGCCCAGTATACACATTCCAAATTAGTCTTTTTTCATTCCAAAATACCCAATTATTTCTAAAGATAGTCATAAGTTTATTACTGAAATGCTTTTTTCAAATCCACAAAACATATACTAAATCATTTGTGTTTATATATATACACGCAATCATACTAATAACCCCAATACAGTCTCTTAAATTTTTCTTTCTTTGAAAGCCAAACTATTTTTCTCCACTGTAAGATTCTACTTTCCACTAAATTTTTTTGAAGTAAAAAATTCTTAATAATATTTTTGAAATATGAGATAACATACTTATTGTCCTCACTCTTTACATCTAACAGATTTTTTTTCTTTTTAGAAATCTTTAGGCAATACTCTACTATTATGAATCAAATTTCATTCATAATAGTTTTTCCCATCTCTTTCAAAATTCTGTAGATATTGTATAAAAACTGATAGCCTTATCATTTTTAATTTCTTTAATTTATATAACATATTCTTCTATCAATATGTCAATATCCTGTTTATCTATTTCAACATCATTTTTATTTCTAAGTTCATAATCAATTGCGTTATTTTCTTGTCTAATTAAGTAATGAAAATATTTTCTCCTCTTTTCAATATGTCATCTCTATCAGTTGATTTCTTTCCATTCTTATTAGCTATTTTATTTGTTAACTATTTCTTCTTTTTACCAATTGACATTTCTAATTTTATCAATACCAGATTATAACTTTGTTGAAGCACTTTTATCTCTCTACATTCTTGTTCTAATCATTTTTAATTTGCTTCTTGCTTATTCCCTTAATTCATTATTAATTTTTCTGTACGCTCTTTGCCCCTTCTCACTATTCACATGTTTACATCTTCTTCATACTTCCATCTTTTTCAACATAACTTCTACTTCCAAGATCATTTAGTTTTCTTTAATTGAATGGTTCTTATCACATGCTTTGCCATTTTTAATATTCTTTTTTTAATCTTACACCAACATTTATCAGAATTATTCACATATTCTCATCTTTGACAATGAAACCAAACCTTCCATTAATTTTTATTTTTATTTCGATGTATCCAAGTTCCATCCTATATATCTTTTTCCTATTATCATCTTTTTTAAATTTAACTTTATTCATGATTTAAGAATGTATGGTAGAGTGAAAGTTTGAAATATACTTAATATATACACATATATGTATTGTTTTGAATAATTATATATGTGTATACACACACATTACCATTACTTTCAGTTCGAAAATTTTTTTCTCCATATTACTAGAAAATCTTCTTATATATCATTCTCACATATGGTCTTTTTTTTCATTTTTAATGAATCTTAAAAACAGGTTTATGATATCAAATATTCATCAAATGAATTTCTTCTAGTAGTATATCTAGGCTAGCTCCATTTCAACTCTTAATTCTCCTCATGTCACTGAAACCTTAGCTGTGCTTCATTTTTAATTCTTTGTTTGAATTTTAACTTATGACTCATAATTTACTTTGTCACCTACATTTTTTATACATCTCATTTATTTAACTTAGATTTATAAATAAACATTGGCAACATACATTTATTAAAAGCCTTTCTAAAAATGAGAGCTTTTAAAATATTATTTGATTAAAATCACTCAACCCAATTTTTCCTATTGTGATTTTAGCAATATTAATAATTCGATGATAATAAATGCAAAATTTTAATGCCACATCATCATTGCCATTCAAAATAACTGCACCACACCCTTATTATAATTTTGTAGAAATGGTGTCATTATCTGGCTTACTTACTGCTTTTGCATTTGGTAAATATTCTGAACCATTTAACAATATCCTAATATTGTGCCTTAACATTCAACACATGTAAAATGTTTTTAATATTTCATAATTGACAAATCTAATATAAAATGGCAATTCATGCTTATTTGCTCTTTCTACAGCTTTTCTCATTATTTGATTGTGATAGAAATGTAGACTTAATCAGTGAAGTCTTTAATAGCTTCACGCTCTTAGATCTAACTGCTTCAGCTTCATCTATTTAAATAGAAAGTAGGTTGAAGTAAAGAAGGGTTCCCCTCTTTTCTTCCAAAGTGTAAGCTTGTGATTAAGACCTGTAGAGGTTCCTAATATCACATTTTTACATGCATATTCTTGAGGTTAATGCCTTAGTATATATGAGTAACACTAATAATCCAATTTATACTTTTGATTGATTTGAATCTAATGTTTTCTGTTTATGATTTTTATTATGATTTAGTAAATTTTCATATTAATAATTAAAGACTAATTGCTCAGTAATTCTTGATATTTAAGAGAGAAAAAAATAATATATTTATAACACCATTGTAATTTTCCACTCATGTGGCATATATTCCTGTCAAGTAGAATTTTATGGTTAATTTGTCACAAGCTTTAAATATAGTAATTCTACATCTTGTGGAACTTTTTAATTCTTTGAAGAATTCTGTCTCATCTTTTTCTTATTTCATCTTTCTGCCTGTAAATGATGGTAAATCATTTAATAGCTCACTTCCACAGCTGTCCAAAATCTCTTATTGAAAACAGTATAGTAGAAGACAGTACTATTTAGTCTTGACTTCCCAGGTAGTAAGAATTTGAGTGTTTTTTCACACTTAGATATCCATTTATTCATTTATTAACTAATGTTTAGTAGTAAAGTACATTGACTATAAGTTGGTTATCTGAAATAATAATTTTACTTCTGTTTTGAAAATTAATTCAACTTCAACATGAATCTAGATTGAAGACAGTGCTACATTGAACAATGAGGCTTTATATCAGTAGAATGATTCCCACTGAATTGCTTCTTTTTTTGTTTCTTTTGTTTGTATAGTGATTTTAGTAATGTATCTATTATATTCTTATTAATCTCAATTAAATATGTGACATTTTCAAAATCTTTTAACATTTTAAAATGATTTATAACTTCTAGCTTAAATTCATTGAATTTGTTTTCAAAAATTAGGAATATTGACTTTTAATTTGTTTTTCTTAACATGTTTTGCCTTTCTGTCTTTGAATTAAGATCACATTTTACTAATTAGTAGATACTTATTGTGTAGAACAATACTGATTAAATGTTATTTTATTATAACATCCTTTTGCTTAGTTATCTCAATACATACCTTTGGACCATACTACATACCTTTGTTTTTGGGAGGATTCTCATTTGCATTCCTGATTACTTTTTAGTTTTTGACAATCATCAGTAAGGTAATAATCTTACTGTTATTCATTGATTATTCGATTTCACATTATATATTATTTTTATATGGTATTCATTAATTATTCAAACTTAAAAATAGATGGTGTGTAGAGTAAACATCCAAAAAACACATTCTTAATGTAAGCCGAGAAATTCTTATGATGTTTTTTTTTACTGATATATATATATGCATTACTATATTACAATATTAAACCAAACAAGTGTTATATAATTCATTTATTTATGTTACTGTTTATAATTTTAAATTTTTGCAAACATATCTGTTTAATATTGACAATTTTTATTTAATCTTAGAAATATATTTTATACATAAGATGAAATTATCATGTGAGTTAAATAAATAAAAGATATCACCATTAAAAGTCAACATTTTTTTCTTTCTCGTTAAAAAATGTGAAAATTTTCCAACAAATATTTTATTTCACTACTAATTTTAAAAATTAAAATTACCCTTTGAATATTTTACATTTTGTAGCAGCAATTTGTCATTGCTTTCATCGATTCTATTTTTCAAATATTTCAACTTTTATTTTTAATTTTCATTGATCATGTCCTCGAACATCAATTTATTGTTGAGTAGTTTTGATGTTACATTTCATTGATTGCATTTTACAACATTAATATTCAGAAGTTATTCTAAGGTTAATTGAATTAATGCAATATATATATATATATATATATATATATATATATATATATATATATATATTGCATTAATTCAATATATATATATCTGTCTGTTAATAATTACAGAATATGACTTGAATTTTTGCAAAGAAACAATAGGCTCAATTTTAATGAATTCTTTTGAGAGTTTATGTTTTGACATTATTCATTACTATCCAACATAAAATATCACAACTAATTCTTCACAATGTATTTCTATTTTGGATAGACATTATCTTTCAGGTGTATCAATAGTTTAATCCCTCAATAACCATGCCAGCACAATAGTCCCTATTTCTTCAATTTCCTTTTTATGTTAAAATGTAATGTAAGTCACACCTATATTTTGTATTTTAATGATAAAGTAAAATTGAACATGCATTTGAAAAAGAAGCAATTGAAAGCTTGCATTAACCGGCAACTACATATCGTCCTGCATAAACACATAAATTGTTTTTATTCAAAAGCTAGATCTTTTGAAAATCACAAATTTTAATAAGTCATTAGCAGACACCATAATCCAAGATTTTATCACCCTGTACCAAAAATCCAAAGGGACTTAGTCTAGAGATGTAATATAAAAAAAATGGACAGATCTAATATAATGGATATCTTAAAATGATTACGATAGTGAAATTTTGATCAATCTCTCATTATAAAATATTTGATAAATTTATATTTATGGCTTCCAAATCATTCAATTTTTGCAAAGTGAAACAAAAGATTTTCATTGTTAAATGATACCCAATTCAGTAAGAAATTTCATTTCATGTGAATAAGCATTCCAACTTAGCACATGAAAATATGTTGTAAATTTGTTTATTCCATGAAGTTTTAAATGATGTTTTGTTATTAACATGACTGTCAACAACCACACTATTTATTTTTGCTTCCAATTGCATATATATTCATAATAAACCATTAAAAAAGTAGATAGCAAAGATAATTTCTCTCTTTATGAAGACATATTAGTGAAGGGAAGTTGAAACTCAAAATAAGTTTCAGTATAAAATGAGGAGTATAATCTCTCTTTGAGTAAAGATATAAATATTCATATCATTTGTTGCTCTGATATATAGATCTTAAGGCCTCAGTTCTTTTATTTTGACACTTCATTAATCCATACAGATTTTTGAGAAAGATTACATACAATTAAAACATCTTGAATTTTTAAAGGCTCTGTCATTATTTGTAAGCCCATTAGAGCAGAACAAAGGAAGCAAAAATTATTTTAAACAATGCATGCCTATAACAAATGATTACCAACTATACAACAACTGTTGATATGATAGTAAAATCTTTTGATTATGCAGAGAAAAAAAAAGGAAATCTGTCAGTTAGTTTTATTATAAAATTTTAATAAAAAATCATCTCTTCTATACAAACTTAATGATTGTATAGGCATTTATTTATAGAAGAATAATTATTATTGTGACAATTTAAATCATTATAGACCATAGTATTTTTAAATCTAATATTGATATAACAAATATTCAGAATTATTAATGTACTTCCTTTTAACAATATTTCTGTCATTCCAACTTTATATGTAGTGATGAACATAAACTCTCATTAGATTTTCTTAAATTAGGGAAGGTTATGGAGACTTTCAGAGTTAACACAAAATAAAACATGGAGATCAAAGTACATGTATCAAAACAATCCAAAGATATATTATGTAAGTAAATTATATCATAATCAAAACTTAATGAGTCTGGAATCTCCTTTCCTTCCAAAAAAACTTTCTAAATATAGTTAAGTATTGTAAATAATTTTAACAAATGCTCATTGTTCAAGACATAGTCTTTTCAAAACATATATATATATTCAGAATGAATATATAGTTTAAAAATAACTTAATAAAGACTGATTCTGTGTAGCTCAATTCTAATGGGATTTTACACACTTGCAGAGGGGGGGGCAGATTGGAATGCAGCTCCACCTATCATTTCTGGTACTCAAACTCTTTATGAATTCATGAGAAATAAACCATTTACTTATCATTATTAATAACAACTCCAATAATCTGATCTCAGATTTATAATTGTTTGGAAGAATATCTAAAAAAAATTGTAAGTGATCCTAAATACACAATGTTGTGCTACACTGCTTGGATCAGATCTTCGACTACAGCAAGCATTTTCATCATCTAAATTTATTCTACACATCAACTCTATGGAATTTTAATAGTCTTAACTTTGATACAAACAAACATTTCATAAACAACTTTCTTAAATACTTGCAAATTTTATTGAGAATATTGTCTCATATTTAGAAAAAACATATTCTTGTTTTTGCATACTCAAATATAGTTGTAACATTCAGTATAATTTTTTCCTCTGTTTACCAATTGTAGCAATCCAATGTTCCTTAAAAACTAGCCTTTGGTTTCAGATATTAGCACTATTATCTTGTATACATTGATTATTCAAGCTTACAGTAGATAGGTCTGGAGAAAGGGAATTATTATTCATAATGTAGATGATAAATGCTATTTGAAATGGTCATTCATTCTTTCTGTTTTATTAATTTAACACTATTCTTACATAGCAATTGTGAAACACAAACTTCATAATAAATGTCATTTAATTTATGCATATACTGATAGAATAAAGCACTTTAATGAAGGTCACAAGAAAATTTCCTTAGTGGTTTGGAGTCTCTACAGATAAAATATGTCTTTATTGATGGTTATGATTATAATGCAGTTTGCTCAGAATAAAATTTATTATTTTATAATTATCTATCTTTCAGTAAGTTTTTTAATTAAATTTTATTTAATTAGTAATAATGATAAAGAAAATAATTGTTTTCAAAAATTTAATTATCAGATTTTTTTATATGAAGAAAATGTTTTAATTCTCATATAAAATATTGTATAAAAATATATTTTGAAAAATATATGTTAACTGATAGCACCATTAGAAAAACAGGAATGAAATGTTGAAACATTTTCTTTGTGCTATTTGTAGAATTTCTAGCAATATGTTAAATCTTTTATGAAGAAGCAATAGCAAAACAGTTATGGTTATGGTGAATTATTACCTGCTTCTATTGTTTTATTGCCTAATTATTTCTTGAAAATTAGCATACAAATATCTGATTCTGTTTTTGTTTAGACCAACTAACCTGCCTTGCAAACAAGTAGTTGGTTGCAGACGGTTGTGGGTTCGCGTCCCAGTCGATGCTATGACATATGAAAAAAAAAACTAATCTAATTTGATTTTAGTTCTGACTGAAAATGTTTAAGAATTAGTATTTCAGATCAGCAGATCCACAGACCACTAGTAATTCATGATGTAATTTTAATGGTCCACAAAGAAATTCAGATGTTATTTAAATTTGCTAAGCTCATTTAATAAAATTTTTAAATAATTTTTGTTTAAGCTGTATTATTATACATAAAATAGAACAAGAACATTATTTTGCTAATTAATTTGTTACAAAATACTACTGTGACCTGCAAATCATCTACCTCAGAGGCATTTAATTAACCCCTACTCAGTCAGCAGCATAGAAAGAGTAACAAAATAAAAATACCAAATTCTGTACAATTGACTGCGCATCAAATTCGAGTGTGGCGCACCCTTGTGTTAAAATTAAAATTATTAATATATATATATTTCATACTTAATGCTTGTATAAATTCGTATCTTTAAAAATTATGTTTGTGGTCGGCAATATCTAAAAGGTTGCTAACCGCTATTTTAGATTAAGTAAGTGAAAGAGATTAGTTACAAAGTTACGTTTTAAATATAGTTTCACACTCTTAGATCAAAACACTTCAGCTTCACCTATTTATATATAAAAGTAGGTTGAAGTAAAGAAGGATTCTCTCTTTTCTTCATAGCGTAAGCTTGTGTTTTTAAGACCTATAGAGGTCCCTACCTTCGTATTTTTCAGACGCTTATTTCTAAGGTTACAGCCTTAGTAAAGTTACGTTTTGTAATTGCTGTGTTGTGAGCAAAAACAAGTAAAGAAAAGAGTTTTTGATGAGAAACCAAAGAGAATTTGAATTGGTAACAAATTTTGATTTAACTGAAGTACAAAAAATTAGTTTCAAGGAGAATGTGGTGAGTGGAAAAGGTAAAGAATATGATAGAAAAAAACTGAAGAAGGTGGGAATATATATATAATTGAAGAACTGAACAGAGGATGGAAAGCAACTAATCATATGATAAATGAATAAGCCAATTCTGTTGTATTTGTGTTTGATCTTTGTTATTACCATGCTTATCCTTATTAGGTTGCCCTGGGGATTCATTTTACACTTTAATTAATATTGAATAAAAATATTGCTTGAATAATATATCCTCCTACCATGCCATGACTTGCTTGAGCATTTTTTTCTTTTTAAATAGCTAGCAGTAGTAAAGTCAATGATTAACTATCAATTATTAGCTGGAATATAAAAAATAAAGAGGTCCAAGTTAATCTGGATTGGTCACTGAGTATCAATTATTGTGTGTAAAAAAAATATTTAAATATAATGTAATATGTCACAGATTTAATCACTGATGAGTAAGGTGTCATATTCTTCAGATGGTCAGCCTATGGGTTATCTTTATCAAATTGGCTGACTATTCTCACTCATCTGAAGAAAATCTCTAATCGGGATTTGAACCTAGGTCATAGAAATAGTAAGCCATAGCATTAACTGATTTTTTTTTAGACTAGCTGATTTGGGAAATAATATGAAATGTGACTTTTGTTAGGTAATTTATGATGATGGTGATGAATTAGCGATTATAGATACTATTAGTTTTAGATATCTTTCTTAAGTTTTACTTTCTAAACAACAGATGGTATTAAATAGTGGGTTAAATATTATGAAATTAAATGTCTTATTGCAGGTAGCACCTTAATAATAACAAGTAGCATTTAATGATTGTTGGCAGTCTGAAGTTGTTAAAAATAACTCTTCAGTTTGTAATAAAATCAGGTGATATTTAATCTCCTACCTGCTATAATCTGTCACCATTTACTTTTCTCTAAACAGTACATCGAAAGTAGAAAAAAATGTTGGAGAGTAATGACAGATTTCAGTCTTCATTCTACTGTCACTAAAAGATTCTTCTTAATAACAGCTCATGCCTTTCATCATTATTACTTGGCATTAAATAAAAATTTCAAAGCAAATAAATGTGTTAACTGTTTTTGGAATTCAACAATAATGAACTATAGCCATGTGTAAATAACTTTAATGAAAAGAATTATCCAGATAAGAAAATCTTATGATTGTTGATGGTAATAAATAAACAAGTAATTGAAATATATGTGTGGGTATTAATAGTGTGTTTATCTGAAAACTGCAACACCATAATTTTAAACAAGGCAAAACTCTCCATACAGTAGTGCCACCCTGTGCCAACCAGAGTAATCAATGGATGTCAGAAGGCTTGTGCATAAAATCCCTATCAAATGCCTACTCATCCAATATTTCCAGACTAGTTTCTGGCTTGTGGCCTTCATCAGTGAGAGCCTTGGATCTGAGAGACTGAGAGCACTGCATCTAGATCTTAGGATCTAATGCAACCCCCCAGCAGCCACCTTTCTCTATTTAACTACAAAACTACAAGAATGAAATTGAAAACACAATAATATTTTTAATCTAAGCTCAATAGTTTATATAGTCATATGGGTCTGAACTCAGTTCAGCACCCATACATTTTGGTGTCTTTGGCTCTTTAACAACCATAGCCACCACTATCCTATTAGGCAGAATTGGTGTTAAACCACTAAACATCAAATGATCACTATCTCTTATACTAGCACATAATTGTTATTAAACAAGGCAAAACTCTCCATACAGTAGTGCCAACCAGAGCAATCAATGGATGCTAGAAGACTTGTGCACAGGGTGGCACTACTGTATGGAGAGTTTTGCCTTGTTTAATAACAATTATTTGCTAGTATAAGAGATAGTGATCATGTGATGTTTAGTGGTTTAACACCAATCTTGCCTAATAGGATAGTGGTGGTTATGATTGTTAAAGAGCCAAAGACACCAGTGAGTTCAGACCCATATGACTATATAAGCTATTGAGCTCATATTGAAAATATTATTGTGTTTTCAATTTCATTCTCATAGTTTTGTAGTTAAATAGAGATAAAAGGTGGCTGCTGGAGGGTTGCATTAGATCCTAAGATCTAGGTGCAGTGCTGTCAGATCCATGGCTCCTCACTGATGAAGGTTACAAGCCAGAAACTAGTCTAAGGATATTGGATGAGTAGGCACTAGATAGGGATTTTATTCACAAGCCTCCTGGCATCCATTGATTACTCTGGTTGGCACAGGGTGGCACTACAGTATGGAGATTTTGCCTTTTTTAATAATAATTATGTGCTAGTATAAGAGATAGTGATCATGTGATGTTTAGTGGTCATAATTTTGTTATTCAAATTGAATGAAATGATAGAAAAATTCCCAAATTTACTATCTCAAAACTTAGTAATTCACATTCCACATTTTGAAAAAATTATTAAATAAAAATTTGTAAAAATTAAATTTTAATTTTTTAATTCACTTAGTAGCTATTTTGGTGCGCTGATCAAAAATTGGCATTAAAAAAATGGTTGTGGTTATTTTTACACCGAGAGCAAACATGTTTAAAATTTAATTATTTAATAATTTCTTCTGTATCACACTATCTTTTTCATTATCAATTTTTATTTTGCAGAAAATCAAGAAGATAATGAATTTATTTTTGTTGATGTTTCAATGTGTACATGTAATTTTTAAATAATATATTATAGATTTGTATATATAATGCAGATGAGAAAAACATCTGCATTCTATATATACATATTTGTAAGATTTAAGATTATATGGGATTCAGTACTATTCATTTATTTTGAATAGACTCAGGAAGGCTTGAAATTCTTTTGGGGTGAAGATGTGAACCAGTTTTTAATATTAAAAAAAATGTAATATGCCCAACATGAAATTTGCTAACGCCTCTGAACATTCAATTTCCTTGATGTAGTATGAACATTTAGAAGATCTATAAATATTTTTTATCTAATTCTCTCAGTTTGAAATGTGAGATGCAGTCAACTTGAGATTGCCATATTTGGTTTTGTTTTATCTTGAAATCTTCTTGTTATGAGGATATAATTATTGTGACTTTTTGATCATTGATGCTTGATTCTCAAAACAATGCAATTGGAATTAGGACTGGACTACGTGCCACATTGTCAATAATTGTTTGCAAGATCATATTAATATCAAATTGACAAACTGAGCACAACAGTCCATTTATTTGAACTATCAAATATTTCTTTTCTCTCCTCTCCTTCAATTTCATTAATACAAAAATTTTTAACTCTTGATTCCACTAAGCTTGACTGTTCAAGTCAATTTCTGAGAAGACATTTAAATGTTTGATAATAACTCCATATTGTAAAGATTTCTTTAAATTTTTTTGATCTAATAATATACTCTTAAGACTATATTTGATTTAGTTTGCATGATATTATCCTAATTTATTGTTTTCTTATTGTATTTTTAGTTTGCATTTCATTGTTTAAAATTATAAGCCTTGTAAGTCTTCATCAGTATATCTTCACATCCAAAATTTACAAAAGGGTTTGCAAAATATGAATTTTTTTCAAAGTCAAATAATAATTCAATTTAACAATTAAAAGGAAAAAAAAAGTAAATAGCTTTGTTTCATTATTAATCAAAAATTGGTTTTGCTTTTTTATTACACTCCTGAAACTTTTATAATAAAAAATAAGTTTATGTGATGGTAAAAAAAAAGGCTTTTTTTTTTTCATTTAGTAGTAGTTGATTAAATTTTATTTCTTTATTATATTGATCTAAGTTGAAAAAGAAAGGGGAATTTTTTTTCATTCATTGTCAATTTCAGTGCATTCTTTACTTTAAATACTGTTAGAAATATGTTGTTTCAAATAATATACAATTTATAAAAATGTTTTCAGTACAGGAACACTGTAAATATGTTTATTAATCTTTTCTTTGCGTATTTTTTTTACAAATGTAGTACTAAAAGAAATGTATATTTCCTAACAGAAAAAAAAAAATATATGTACAAATTTGATATATAGAAGTGGAAAATCTAAAATCATTCAACATATGAATTTTAAAATAGAAATCTTAAAACTTGTATAAAATATTTATAATAAAATTTTCAAATGTCTTTGTTAAATAAAAAAAAAAAAAATTAAAACATTTAATTTACAAATTATATGTTGAACATGTGAAAATAAATATTTTGTTATGAAATGGAAAATAGAAAATTTGAAATATATATAACATATATTTTAAAAACAAAAATATAAATTATTATAATCTTCAACTTTTTCAATAAAAGAAATATAAAAATATTTTATAAAAAATATGATAAAATAACTTATTGTTACAATTACACAGTAATAAATATAGTTTTACTTCTCACTATTATGTAAACAAAAAACACTTATTTATAATTGTTTAATGAAGAAGATATAAATTAATATTAAAGTTTATAGGCTTAACGTTTTCGAGGATCTATGCCTCATATTCATAGCCCTCATAAAATGTATAGTAAAATATATGCAAATATTTAAATAAGCTAGAGTTACGTAGCCAATTTCTTTGAGATCTCGAAGCAAGTATATTTTCTATTGAAAGCATGGATGTTTCCATTAATGTAAAATGCCTCCTTTATTTTTCTTTTGTGATTGTTTGATTCTGAGCATAATATTATGGGGTTGGAAGGTGTGTAGTTGTGTCCAGATTGCTTAGCATGCTCCAAAAATACAGTAAAAAAAAATATTTTTTCAAATTTATTGAAGCATGTGTTAAAAAATATATAAATAAAACCATTTCATTTCTCTATAAAAGCTCAAAAGGAAAGAAAGGGAAAATCAGAGCTTTATGAACATAATTTCATTTTAAATCAGGAACATTTTGATTTTCTCTGATTCTAGTTGCTATTTATTAAAAGAACTAAAACTGTAATTAACTATTACATGTTCAAAAAATGAGCACATAATTTCTCACATGCCTGACCATAGTAAAGTTCAATGTATGAATGAGAAATGACTCCTATGCTAAAAAATGAAAATATATATTAAATTCTCAAAAAAATGCAATTAAATATTATGCAATCATAAAAAATTTTAATTTTTTAACTTACACAAAAATTAATTCATGCAAAAAAATTGTGGAATGGATTATTTAGGTAGATAGAAAGTTACTTGTATATAAAAGATTACAACCTGAAATGAGGGGGGGAAAGAGCATCAAATTCTAATATATATTTATATATAGTGGATTAGAATTCACCTTGTATTTTTAAAGCCTTATTAGATAACAAAATTTAATAAGAAAGTACATATATTATTTAAATTCTTTTATTACTCAAACCAAAGAGTTTGTTATAATATTTGTACACATTTATGCAGTCAGTTTTCAGAGTTCTGCACAGTTTTAAGATGTATGAATTATAAATGGAAAATCAATACACAAAAGTTATCATTCTAATTATAATAGTATTATTTTTGATATGTCATACTAGTGCACATTCAACATTTATCACAGTTCGGGATTGCCTTTACTCCGAAAATGTAATCATTGAAATTGTTACAGAACATATAATCCTTTAATATTAAAGTTTATTTGTGTATTATATATTTATACATTTTTAACTGTTAAATGGATGTGTTTAATGATGAAATGACAGTATTTTAAGAAAGTTAAAGTGCAAATGGATAAACTTGGTTTCTTTTTGATTGAAGAATATAATATGGATGGTCAGAAAATAAAATTTATTAACAGTATTTGAAACAAAAGCTAAAAATACAGCCTTAAGTAATAAGGTATACTATAAGATATATCCTTCGTACACTATGCGATCTCATATTTTTGCAAAAATAAAGTTACATAAAGAAGGTATTCCTTTGCAAATTATGATTGATTTTGATGGTTCATTTATGTATCAGACTTGTAAATATATCTGTTACGAGAGCTTTTAGGATTTAGGGGAAAATACTATTTCTTCATCTTTTGACTTTGTAGATAGAATTTAAAATATAGTAATTAATGAGAATGATGTTATTGCTTCATTAGATGAGACAGAAATGGATGGTTCTATTTATAGAGTGATTTCGATAAAAATAATTGAAAATACATTAAAAGATAAAGGTGTTTGTAAATGTGTGATAAAATTTATTACTGATTCTTTAAAAAAATTTGATGATAATCGTCTTGCTTCTTTTGAAAGTAGATATTATAAAATGTCTAAAGGTTGATCTATGGGTCTGCCTCTTGTTGCATAAATTTGCAATTCTGTTTTGTCTACATATGAGAGTAGTCTTTTAAATATGTGATTTTTGAAGATATTAAAATTTACAAAAGATATGTGGATGATGTTTTTGTTTGCAGAAAAAACGCCACCTACCATAGTCTGAGTAGGAAGCACCTTCCTGAGCTCCCAAAAGTTTTTTTTTATTAAAGATTCCCTAAAATTATAACCATCGGAAAAAAGGCCTTGAAATCGTTTAAGGTAAGTGGTTCTTATATTTTATCTAAATGGATGTGAGTTCGGTTACTCACAATCCGAATTATAATGTAAAATTTGGTCCGTGCATAAAAGCGGCTAACATAGACCAAATTACAAAGCAAAATCATTCTAGTTATGGGAAAATTAAAATACAAAATAAATCTAACAAAGGTTCTTGGAGTATTCTAACAAGATCCAAAAAAAAAGGATCCGTTTCTTTATCATAAAAAATAAATAAATAAAACTATAAAATATGTCGTACAGAAAAAACCTCTTGAAGACGTTATCGAAGGTCTAATGGTAGACATTAGCAACGAAGACTTCATTGGAAGTTCGCCTAATGCAGAAATACAAACAGCCAGCTGTAGCAATCTTATTGAAGCACCAAATCCATTGAATCAAAATATGTCTTTTGGACAATCCTTAAATATGTCTAATATAACTAATTTAGGGGAAATAAATAAAAGTAACGAGTTGCAAGATAACGTAAATATGAACGTAACCACAAGGCCGCACTATAACATGAACCTAGGCTCTGCACAAAACGCTGAGTGCTTTGATTGCGGTAAAACAGGGCCTGTTGCAGAAGAGCAAACAAATAGTCTCGATATACATTCCATTAGAAGCTCATGTAATATTAAGAATAACTATAACAAATGTCTGAAATTAATTAAAAGTTACAATTGTTCAAACACCCCAAAATTAAAGAAATCAAAGATTTACTTACAGATAAATTAGTTCCTATCATGGCTGACGTTCCAGCGAAAGACAGCGATGATACAGCCAGCAGCTCCAACGCATTTACCAAATATAAAAAAACGAATCATAAGAAGAAGAAACAACAGTCACTTAGATTATTTAAAAAATCTAATAAAAAAACCTGCTACAAAATTAATAATAATGGTATTGATAAAAAAAAAAACACACTGATAAAAAACCTCTAGAAATGGACACCGGAAAGTCAAATGAAATGATTAATGATTGCATCACTTTAGATTACTGCTCGCCATGCTTTGATATAACTGACGCTGCAGTCGAAGTGACAAAACGTAGAAGCAATAGAATTAACAGTGCTAATAAAAATTCGTAACATAAAGCTTAAGTCTAAGGCTCTTAATAAATATAATAGCGATAGCGGAGACACACAACATATCATAGAAATAATTGAAAACAGTGAGAGCAATTATGAAACAGCACCTAATATTTCAAAACAAAATAAAACTAAAGTTCTATCTGATGAGGCAACCCCCATTAATAGTAATGAACTCACAATAGAAGACAGAGTTGAAATAAATATAAATCTCAATTCCGATAATGCCGATATTTTGTGCTCTGGGACTAACGTAATAGAGACCAACGTAATTACGCCAACATTGTGTATCAATTACAAGACACCCGATGAGCATAACTGTCAGGATAATGATTGTAAATCGGACAATCTCAATAAATCAGGTCATAATAGGAATAATCCGGAATTTAATCAAAAAGAAATAGGAAAAAAAAACAAAAACCATTCCATTCTTAATACATCAATTTCTGAGAATATGTCAATTGTACACGTGAAGGTGGATGGCACTGCCAATGGCTGCAAAACCAAACTTAATAACCGGGAGTCACACAATACACCTAAATCTAACCCCAGTTTGAGTCATCAAACATCCAAAATCCTGCCCAAAAATATACTAACATACCAGCTAACTCAAAATCAACCCATTTCTGGTGAACAGAGGGTGCTAGCCGATGATGCTGATTGTTTTTCTTCCACATCAGAAGACAAAACGAACATTATAAACGCATATAGGCCAAAAGCTAATAAAACTGTATATACAAATCCCCTTGCATTAAGCCTGAATGATAAGCATCCAAGCACAAAATTACTATCTAATCATAGTCAAATACATAGTGAATCATTTCCCAGTTTAATTTTTCATAACAGCACTAGAAATAACGCGGGATGGCTCAAAGAAGTACACTATCCAAATAGAAATAAAAATAATTTACAAACACAATCGTTTGAATATCCGTTAGAATCTCATACCATAGCTGGTCATCCACCACTCAGCACTTGTCACAATAATGTCTCCCCTCCTGTCACTTCAAAACATACCTTATTGATGGGAAAACAAGATGATCTTGATCATAATTTGTTAAATCTCACACAAGCAAATAATGAAAATTTTACTAAACTACAAACTAACCCTGCTGATGAAACTAAATGTTTCACACTTCCTATGTCATATGCTAGTGCAGCTCGGGCTGGAATGACACAATCTGGGTCGGTTAACCACTCTAGCAAATGCCAACCCTTTCTTCCTGCAGGTCACAATACTGATCAACAAGGCAGCAATACAAATCAAAAAACTGTGGGAATGGACATTCTTGAGTTGATAGAACAGCAATCACACTATGAAGATGATCTGGTTCAAGTGGATCCAATTGAAAGCAATATTACACTAAATCAACTTTCAGTGGAGCAAATGGATAATATTGTCTCAAATTTTAACCTGACTATTCCAAACATGCTTCTGAAATCACTGGCTAACTATAGCAATGATAAGAGCATTATACTAGCGGTAACGGACCTAAAGTGTGCTCTGTTTAAATTTCCAATGAATGCCTTGTTTGAGTTAATTAGAACAGCAAATATTGCAAACGAAATTCATAGGATTTCTACCCATCCGAATGACCGCTATATAGCAGTCGAATTCAAGACCTGGGCTGGCAGGAATAACTTTAAAAGCAAATTTAAAGTATTGGATGATAAGATCATAGTAACTGTAGATATAAACAGATCATCCACTCTAAATGGGTCAATAAAAGATTGCATTACAGGAATAGATGAATCTTATTTACAAGAGATATTGGAACCCTTTGGCAAGGTGACAAGTTTCACCTACCTTCCAATTGACAAAACATTTAACAACATTCTCTCGAACAAAGCAACATTTAGACTGCTCCTAAAAAGGGAATAGTGCCAACAGATATTCCAACAGTGTTGTCGGCTAGAGGCTGTCCCATGATATTATCTTTTTCAGGTGTTAGGCCACAGTGCTTCTACTGCGGACAAAGAACTCACCTGATTAAGGAGTGTTTGAATCGTATATGTTCATCTTGTGGTCAAAAAAAAAGGTCGCACTCACAGATGTAGGCAACAACAGACTTCACATTCAGTTCCGGAGGTACAACATTCTTCACAACAACCGAGTGCACAACACTACAATGTAGA
Organism: Epiperipatus broadwayi; assembly: GCA_028023455.1. Taxonomy (NCBI): domain Eukaryota; kingdom Metazoa; phylum Onychophora; class Udeonychophora; order Euonychophora; family Peripatidae; genus Epiperipatus; species Epiperipatus broadwayi. Next base: position 4,319 of record JAQFVV010013675.1, on the reverse strand, counting down.
ACAGGAGGATGAACTCAACTTAAAGTATACAAATAAAAAAAGTATCCTAATACATGAAAAGAATCAGCCCTCCTTAATTAACAGTAATCAGGATTACAAACATAACACATCACATAACTATAGTCACCAAAACAGTAATCAAAGGCCATTGGAATCAAAACCAAAAGATTCACACGATTCTGGACCTAGGAGTTTGCATGAAGGCCTAGGCTTTAGCTCAGTTACAGCATCTAGTATTAAAGCTGGTGAAAACAATATAGACGATGATCAAACCAAACAAAAAAAAAGACGGAAATACCTAAACCTAACTCCATCCAAGGTAAATATAACATCTCACCAAGTCCTAGTGATACACTGATAGCTGTGGCTAATGAAAATATCAATCCTTGCCAAACACCGGTAGATTCTGCCGCTTCCTGGTCTGCAGATGAGATGGAGAGATTCATCACTCCTAGCACCAGTCATAAAAGAAAACCATGGGTTGTATCTAGTCCTAGCTCAGGAGAAGAAGAGATGGCATTCCCAGTGAGGCAAAAGTCGAAACCCACAATATCAAATGCAACGAACAATAAGCATAAAGGAGCCACAGAAAAGAAACGCAAGATTAATCTTTCATCTGATTTGTTAACTGGTTATCCTACCAATGGTTTGCCTGTGGACCTCCCCACTTCAGATTTAAACATCCCTCAAAACATCCGCAAGGAAATTAATAAAAAAAAAGAGTCTGCTGATGCTTCATTGAAACCGCCTAGCGGGCCACCTTGCAATGGATAACAATAAATGTTTAATCTCTGCTGTCAATATCCGAGGTATTAATTCCCTCGGTCGTATTAATGCCATCAGGCATTTCTTTAGGCAAAACTCACCACATATGTTGTTCATAGGTGAAACAAAATATCACCTAAACTCAAACTACTTCATAAAATCAGAACTTAGTAAAATAGGTTTCACCCATTTATCTACAGGTCATGTGGCTAGGGGAGGAGTTGGGGTAATAATAAATAATCTTCTGGCTCCAACCTCCTTCAGAACAATTTATCTAGATCAGAACCTAATTGCCTTGGAGTTTACCTTCTCCTTGAATACTTTCAATGTGATTTATGTATACAGCGCCAATGTTCATGCAACACTGCTGAAAATAGTCCACACAATTAACCTAATTACTAATAATAATAATGCACTTACCATTCTGCTTGGTGACTTTAACATCTCCTATGAATCCTTCACAAAGAAATATTTACCCCTACTCAACAAAGTATTTCTCAATGGGAGGGGATTCTTTCCACCTGATGCATTTTCATTCTATACAAAAAACAGTCGTACACTCATTGATCTAATGTTCTACTCGGCCGAATTGCACTATGGGATAGAGGCTAAACTGCAACCGACAGCCTTTTCGGATCATTTTGCGATTATGGCATCCATAGAGCTGAACAACTTTCAACAAATTAAAGTCAACCGGAGTCTCAGAATGTTCACTAAAACCAACGCCACTGAGGCATTCTTCTCAGAGGCCTACATTCTTTTTCACAAGGTGAACCTCATATACCTACACCCGGTCGAGGCCTGGAGTACATTTATAGGCATTATTCAGTCACTGATTACTCAATACACCTTCAAGCTTAAGGGAACAACCACACTGATGCGTGAATTAGACAGCCTGAATTGGAAAATTAAAAACTTCAATGGTCAGGATCATAACATTGAATACTTACTTGAGTTAAAAGCTTCATACAGATCAAAACAATCAGCAGTAGCAGAGATAATAGCTACAAAAAATGCAAAGAATTACCTGCCAGCTCAACATTGCTGGACCCGGGCTATCTCAGGTGGGCTCTGGGGGCCAGAAAGAAACAGGAGGTTCCTACTTCATTGCTCATCAATGGTGGTAGCCTTACTGGTGCGAATATGATTTTACACATAGAGAACCACTTTCAAAACCTTCTCTTAGGTCACCGCACAAACCCTGCCTTGGAGTGGGTGAGCACAACCGAAGAGGCAGATCATGGTATTACACTCCAAGACATCACCAGTAGGTTGCAGGGTCTCCCTGACAGTGTTCATCCTGGGATTCATGCTATCCCGAAGTTTGTGTTCACTCACTTAATTTTTTTTACTGCGAGGATTATATTAAACATGTTAACCTACCTCGCCATTGAAAGGAGAGTAATTCCTAACATATATCCAATCGCCATGGTTCCATTCATTACAAAGACTGGAGTTCCGACCTCTCTTAGCAGTATCAGACCAATATCGATGACACCAATTTTGTTCAAAGTCATGGAGGGTATAATAAAAGAAAAAATTCAGAATGCCATTTTACAGGATATATCGGCCTCTCAATATGCAAGGAGGGGATCATCGGCGCTGACTGCAATTGGCGAAGTGAAAATTCTGCTTGATCACATTAGATCTAACAGATCGGAAGAGCACGACGCTCTGGCGATCCAGCTGGATGTGTCCAATGCTTTTGATACAGTAGATGTCAACATTCTTCTTGAATTGCTATCTCAGTTGGACATATCAAAACAGATAATTCAGATATTGGACAATCTCCTGAATAATAGGCATATTCATATTTCCATAAATGGACATTACTCAGATGGATTTGGCCCTTCAAGATCCATACCACAAGGTTCACCGTTGAGTGGCCTTTTGTTCATAAAGTACATCAACCCTCTGATTAAAGAGCTAGATCAGCTTCCAGGTATATATGTGCCCCGGCTTAAGAAAAACATCAAGGTTTTTGCATACATGGATGACATACTTGTGATCCTTCCATCTCGTAAATATCTGAAGACACTTCATTCCATAATTACCAATTATACTAAAGATTATAAATTATCCATCAATCCTCACAAGTCGTCATCCTGTTGCATCAACACTGGTAGGAAAATACTATCCAATTTTTTAGCGGAACCTCAGTGTTTTCTGGGGTTTCCTATCTTCAAGTCACAGACTGCTATGTCTGTCTGCCTACAAAAAACCATCATAAGCAATGCTACTAAGGTGGTTCAGTCACTGTCAAGGACATACCTGTCCCTACAAGGGAAGATTGCTCTTATTAATATGAAGATTATGGCGAGCATAAATTACTACCTGCCAATAATGTCAGTTACCAAATTATTCACCTTACAGATTCAGAGGCTCTGTGGTCAGCTCTTATGGAGAGGTCGGACCACTGCAATTAGCATCCGTAGACTTCAGTTTCACAGGAAACAGAACGGTATGGGTCTCCATTCAATACAGACAATCAATTTCCAAAAAGGGCATTCACTTTTAGTAAATCTGGGGAAAAAATACCCTCTATCAAATATTATAGAGACTGTAATACCTAATGACAGACCTCCCCCCAGTAAACACACATGGCTTGACACCATTATTAAACAACAATCTCTATACATCGGGCACTCAATAACAGGGTTTAATAATAAAATCAACATCTGGCAGGCACATTGCCTGCTGAATCCTGTTAATACAGTTATTTATGCTCACCTAGGGTGCAGCAATCATAAAATCACCTCAATATTTAAATATCTGCTACTGGAGCCCAAACTTTTGGATTATCTGATTAAGGTGAATATGGATTCCATGCCAACTAATACATTCTTATACTACAAACGGTTTCTAAATAAAATAGACCCTATTTGTCATGCCTGTTCTAGAGGAGAGGAGTCCTTTAATCACCTGTTAAATGTATGTCCAGGCTATAACAGTATTCGAAGAATTATCTCCCAACACTGCATTATAGCAGTGGATAAAATCCTGGACATCAGGGGTTGTCTCTTCTCTGGAGACTTTACAGTAATCAGGTTATCAATCTTCCTGACATATGCTTTTTGGTACACAAGGTGCAGGACAAAGTTCACACAACCAACACCGGATCCCAATGCTGTATTTTGCGATAAGCTTAAAGCTCTTCAAGACAAGGATAAGATACTATCCTCTAGATTTTTGTTTAACAATATGGAGCCTACTAGTATGGCCTACAGACTCTACATGAATTTTGGACCCGATATATCCACATTGTAGTGTATTGTAGAAGAAGTAGTCTGTGTTGCAACATGTCAGATTCTTCTAGAGGGGCATTGAATTCATACTACATCTATTCCAGCTGATAAGTTACCATTATTGGGTCATTCTTTGCACTGGCAGGGGTGGGCAATGCCAACTAAATAGTACGTATCTGCTCATTTTATAACCTGCTAGTGCGAAGAATGGCTCTTGCATACTTTTTCCAGACCAACAATGGATGAGTCAACATTTACAAAGTGTTTTTATTATGCATCTGTACAATTTTATTAAGTCAATAAATATAT